>VZSC01014906.1:79217-123922 GCA_013398225.1 Steatornis caripensis
CCAATGCAATTTTATTTTCTAGGTGGAATAAAGAGAGGGGAAATGCTGATTAGGAATGTCGGCATATTATAAAAAGCTACCTGTAAAGTAAGAGGAAGGAGGAAAAGAGAATAAGAAATGTGACCTGATCCTGCAACGCAGCTGAACATACACACATGCGCACACACACACACTCTCTCTCCATGGATATTTCTGGTTTGATTCTTTGTCTGCACTGACAACAGATGGTGTTTTAATAAAGTCCAGTAGGAATATTACTGTGAGTAAACAATCCAATGCATGCCAATTTCATAATTGCTGGGTACTGATACAGCCTCTTACCTGATGAATCCAAATTGGGAGGAAACCAACTGTGCACACACCTACTGGAAGCAGCCAAATTCGCAGCTGTGGTATGCTCCAGCATTGAGCTTCACCACGGAAGGTAAATTGCAGCTCCAATCATCTTTCTTGGCACCAGGCTTGGGGAACAGCTGCCATCTGGCTTGTCATCAAAGTATGGTCACTGAGTTTCTGGGAGATGAAATAGCTTGCTTTTTTACCTTGACACGCATGAAGATTGCAATCTTCATCTTTACAGGTATCTCTTAAAATAACATTCTTGGCTTCCTGAGCCAGAGATTTACCAAGTGGGATTTTCTTCTTTAAGTGATTCCCACGCCTATAGGGACTTGAAGTCTAAACCTGTTATATGCTAATTAAAGATTCACACCCACATGACTTGTCAAAGAGATAAATCTTACTCATTTGTTTTCATCATTAACAGGGAAAAAATTGTAAGGAGTACCATGCCTTACATTAGCAGATTTATGTGGAAACGTTTGTTTTTAATAGAAGCGGAGATGCAGTTAGAAGCGTTATTCCCACCACGGTTGATACAACCCAGTATGGAAATTACAACTTGGCAGAGAAGGGGGTGAAAAGCAAAAGAGGGAGTTCAAACGCTCAGGGCCAGCACCCCAGCTAGGATTGACTGTATGGACTGCACCCAGTGAGTGACTGGCTATTCAGCGCTTTGCATGATCATTATTTATATTTTCAGACCTTTAAAGACAATGGCAGATTAAAGCACAGGAGAAGCAGGTGGGTTCCCACCTCTGAAGAGACTAATCTACAGCAGTATTTAGGTGCTTTGTTTCTGTTGGTTTCTAGTAGGCCTCAGTGCTGCACAGCTACACATAGGAATAACTTTATTTCCATCAGTTATTCTTAGTGTTGAGAGTTTAGTCTGCAAAGTCCATGCAAGGGTCTAATATTTTGAAATATTCTTCCAGCTCAGATTGGGACACTGATTGAAATCCCAGATAAATCTCAAATACATTAAAATTCCAGTTTGAAATCTCCAATAAATGTCATTTTGGACATTTATTTTACTTTATCTATTGCTCTAGTTGATGCGAGTTAAGTATACTTTTTTTGAGTTATTCTCTTAATATATTATATTGTTGTCTTTCAAGATATGTTCACATCAGTGAATCTATGTTTTCAGATGGGAAACTAATAACCCTGGAAAATTTTCAGCTGTGGTACTATTCACAGGCTTTTGAGGGATCAAGATTTTCCTCTAGCGAAGATTACCAGGCTCTTAGCCTGAGAGCAGAACTACTTTGCTCTGGATTTGGAAATTCTATGGAATTCAGAACTCGCGATTGCATTTCACTTTGCCCACAGTAATTGTTTTCTGCAAGGATTAAGTAAGAGAGGCAGAGGAGGCTTCTCCTCCTACTTAAAGGCATGCTTTGGAGTTGCAAAGCATTTCTTGGAAAGGTTCTGCTTCTGTCTGAGAGTTCACATTAACAGATGCCCTGTCTAACTAGACAAATATTTGGCGGGGGGGGGGAGGTCAGGGCATTTGGATATACAAATAGAGAGTCCTGCTGTTCCACCCAGGTTTCTTCTTACCAGACCACAGAAGTTCATCACGTACATAACTTCTGTGGTGTGAAGGGTTAAAACAGTGTGCCGAGATGTTTATTGACTCATCTACCAAAAGGCTTGTGTGCTCAATATCTTTATGATGATTAGTCCAACTGTCAGTGCTGGGCTGGGTTAGTTTTGCTTATGTTTTCTGTTTCATGCTGTCCTAGACACCACTAGACTAGACAACACTTTTACTCTTTTTAATTCACAGCTGACAATATATTTATAAACAAAAAAGAGGCCATTTCTGAATAGGTGTATATAAATGCTAGAGGAATAACCATTTTATACATCGCTAAATAAATGTACAAGGAAATGTTTTGGCAAGGGCTACTGTATTGTTCAGTACCTCCAGCAGAACTGAACAATCTCTCCACGGGAAAAAGCCTTGGTGGAGCTCCAAGACACGCATTCATGGTAGCGGCTTGACACAGCAGTCTGACAGCACGATGCCACTGATGGACAGAAAATGAAGCTGCATGGAAATGCTTAACAACTTTCTGTGGGAAAATCTGCTCCCAACCGAAGATTATGCAGAAGATGAAAAATCATTCCCTGTGGGTTAATCTAGCTCTAGCACGGGCAGGCCTGGAGATGTTGGAAGGTGCTGACCTCTTGGTCACAACTTGGTCACACCCACAGATGTGTGGCATTTCAACACAGTAGCTGCCTACTGGCTCAGATTCTTAGCACCCCATTAAATTTCAGGTTTTCTGTGGAAGGAAAACACTGCAACACTTTCAAAACATTCTGGGGGATATATCGCTATATCATGAGATACAGTAGCTTCAGCTGTGGAGCAGAACAGGATACTTGTGACAGAACCATGCTTCTCCTCCCTTTCTTACCTTTCTGTTCCCCCAAGTTGGGAGCAGGGGAGTTAAAAATTAGGGAGTTAGTTAATTGGGAGTTAAGAATCAGGTCATGTCAGCTCCAAAAGACATTCCAGTCATGGTAAATATGTTGCAGCGATCCGTTGTGTGAAAGCTGTGAGAACAGGGGTTGGATATGTGAAGGCAGTACATGCTATACACTGACAAACATTGAATTCACAAAATTAGTATTTTCTTTTAATTGAGAGCAGAGGTTGTGAAATCGCTTTCTACTCCAGGACCTGGGGCTCTAAACATTGACTTATAGTGGAACAACTTAATTTGGCCCCAAGCCAAAGCAGAAACAATGAGAGAATCTGAAAATAGATGGGAGTAGCAGTCATAAGTCTAGCGCTTTACTAAGGATTGATCCACCATAGTGATGAGAGGTGTTTGTCTCATCCATCAGCTAACCTTGAGATCGCTGGAAGTGAAATTCATTCAATCTTGTACACTAGCAGTGCCCATGGCTTTACAATATCTAATAACAGTTTCAAGCTTCTATATAGGATGTAATATTCAAAGTAAGCTTTGATGTGATTTTATGAAAAAAACTGCCTATCATGTGGGCAGTTACGTATTCCTATCTCACTCCACCTTCATGGCAACTTGCACCAGATTCCTGTTATCAGTAGCTCCTGGTAAAGGGTTAACATTCTTAACACCAGCAAGTCAGCCTTAGTTTCCCATAAGTCAATGCAATGCTCTCAGATCCAATGACTTTTTTTGCTGGAATGCCATTTACAAGTATGACTAAATTATTCTCCAAAGATGAATTGATACCTAAAGTAGAAATATATTCCTGTAAAAGAAATAGAGGATATACTGCCTTGCCCTTCAATGCTCTAACCAACACTTGGGCTTCAGAGGGAATGGAGACTGCCTATTTTTAGTGTTCATTAGAACATCTCTCTGAAAAGACTTCACAGCCCGAAAAATATTTTTTTTCAGATACAAGGACCCTCTTTCTTTTGGTATAGGTCCATTTCAAGTGGGGAGACTGATGGGGGGCAGGGTAGTAATGTAACAAGGGAAAACACGTGGACAAATATTGGACCTTAGTTTCTCTTAATCAGAAACAATGAGCAGACCAAGTGTTCATCCATTCCTGTGACTCCAGTGGAACTGTGGTAGGGGAATGCCTGCTTTGAAAAGCATGCATCCAGAAACAGATCCAACCTTGATGATTCCCACAATCTGGAGGCATTTGGATTTGCTGGGGTAGAGTGTCCCATGACAGAGATTCGTGGCTGGGTTGACACAGGAACCTTCTTGAAGCCCTGACTGGGCCCGTCACTGATATTAACTGGCCTCCAAAGGTTAAACAAAAAGAAAGTCTGTAACTCACATCACAATGTATTCTATTCCAACTATGGTAAAGACAGTATACATTTCACAGCTAAACAGGGTGGGATTTCAAATGGTAAACTCAATCTTCAGCCCAGCAAAGCACATGCTTAATTTTAAGCGCATCAATCAATAATTGCTTAAAGGCAACTGGACTATTTGAATGGCAAAACTGAAATACGTGCTTAGAAGTGAATATGTGCTCCGCCAAACCAATAAACAACTTAATGACATGCCAGATTAGATTTCTTTTAAAAACAACAGAAAAAAATCCTAAACAAAACAAAACCAAAAAACCCATGAAACAGAAAACAACCCACCCACCAAAACAGCCTCAGACCCAGACTTCTTTTTTTTTTTCCCAAGGCAGCTCAACACCCAGCATGGGGGCTAGATTTTTCCAAAGAGCTCAGCTCCCATTTATACCCTTAAGTACAGGCCAGATTTTTATAAATGCTCACAAGCTAATGTTTGGAGCTCTTTGGACATCTGGCCACTTATTTCTATGCCAGAACTAAAGCCTTCTAGAAATCTGGTCCCAATTGTGAATGCTTGGCTCTTTAGAAAATTTCACCCCATGGAAACTACTTTTATAATGGCAATTTTTTTTCCCAAAAGGAAAAGCCATGAAATGTAATTATTTTATGTACAATGTCCACACTCCAGATATAATTGTTGACACTTTTTCTTTTGCCTGTTAAAAGTCCCAGACAAAATAATATTTCCCCCTCCTCCACAAAGCATTTGGGGCCTACATGCACATAGAAAGACAAAAGAAAGTTTCATTCTATTATTACATGATATTGGTTCAAGACTGAAACTAATGGAGTCACATATAGGAAGAGACAGGGAAAAGCTGTTCAGAATGAATGGATATCATAGCAAGACCTGAAGTCATTCTATCACTTGTAACAAAGAGTCAAGTATCTTAGAAATAATGGTAGACAGACAAAAATAATTTTATCTGAGAAGGCCTTGAAACTAATCAAGTTACGGAATCTTCTTTTCCCTTGCAAAAATATAACTGACCCTTTATTTTTTATATTTTCCCCTCAAACTCTATGGTTACAATTGCTATCCTGCTGTGAACAAAGACCAGTCAAGCTACCCCGAGAGAAGCACCTGTGGTGCTCCCTGCAGCGCTGCCTGTCACATCGCGGCTACTGATCTCTCCACATAAACAGAATGCAAGTGCCTAACTGCTAGATATAAACATAATAGCACCATTTAACCTCCACTCGCACAAAGTGAGAGGAAGCATGCTTAAGTGTCTAAACAACATCATTTTTACTGAACAACCCTCAATGGATATTCTAGTGGGGAGCTTGCACGGCAGTGGTTAAAAGGCCTTGTTTTCCAGTTGAAGAGACACGTAATGAAAATTAAGTAGCATCCTAATCCATCAACTGCTGTCTCTTCTTCTACCTCATTCCTTACAATAATCAAAGAGTCAAATATTGGAGGTGGAAGACACCTATTAGATCACGCAGTTCACCTCCTTGCCAAAGCACGGTCTTTCCCTTCAGTGACCCTCCTTCTAAACATCTCCCAAAGCTATTTCAGCCATCTCAGATGGCAGCAATTTCATTGCAGCATGTCAGAGACCGCATCCACAGCAGAAATATTTCCTTGTCCTCCGGAGTTAGTCTGATGATGCTCTGACTGCATCCTTTGTACAGGATTGCTGTCTCCCCTTGCAGTGCTGGAGCACCAGAGCAAGCAGCTGTGGTGCTGGCACCTACTGGTACCAATTCCAGTAGAGCCGCACTGGCAGCAACAGCCCTTTCCTGGAAATTCCTGCCTGCCAGCTGGGCTCTTTCTAGCAACCAGTGTAGAAATCCAGATGGGACATAGTTCTTCTTCCTCCCTCCTCTTCTGGTATACCATGATTGCCCCATGTCACATGTTCTAGAGTGTGGCCACTACATCCTTCTGTGTATATTCACAGGAAAAGAGGAACTAGATAAACGTCGGCAGCGCTTTTAACCTCCTCCCCACCACCTGTCTCCACTTCTGCTATGAATGAGAGGATTTCACCTGTGCCTTGTAAATCCTGGACTGTAAATTACAGGCCACTGCCAGCTGTTGTCCAGCACTGAGTAACTCATCTTTTCCTGAATTTGAAGACTCACTTTCATGCTTAAGTACTTAGCCAGGGTCCAAAGCAGCAGTTTGGTAACTAAAATGCACCCTAGGGAGCACACAGGCAATTAAATCAAAGAGAATGATTAAAAAATAAATAACAATTACCTTGCCTAACTATTAAAGGTAGGAGAGACTATCCAGGAACCTATATTTACACTACAAAGCTTACTTACAGCCTTAAAGTGATGTTACCACATGCATGCAGAGTTGCTCTTATCTTAGTTGGATGAAGCATCGTGGATCCTAAGCCCTTTAGGGCTTTGCAGCCTTACCATACCAACATCTGAACCTCTTGATGGGCCCGGTGAGGTAGGCGTGTACCCAGCAGTGCCGGCATTACCCCAGTGCACAGTCATTGTTGTTCAGAGAAATGGTGTGAAGGCCTGAGGAGAAAGGGGTGTGATTGAGTCAAAAAAAGAGAGTCTACCTTTTAGAAAATAGGATTTGATTAGTAGGTTGGAGTTCTTGCACATGGCTGGGAAACCTGAGCCTTGTCCTCAGTTTGAAAGTGTTTGAACTTACTTCCTAGGAGGAATGCCGTTCCTGCCGGCTCATCTTCCCAGAAGGAGGAATGAGACAGTCATCTACATTCATAAGACCAATTTATGGTCCTAAGTACAAGAGATGCTTTCTTGGCTCCAAGTAAGAGTTTTAAAAAGTTTCTTGACTCAAGGCTGCAGGCTGGCAGCTACGTAAGGCAGGAAAGGAAGGTTTCATGCATATTCTCTATGCAGCGTTTGTCCATTTTTTATAACCCCTTTGCCACTCATCTCAATGCTGGGACTGTTGGGACTGGCTTTCCTGGACACACAGCTTCTCCTGTTTGTCGTACATGGAACTTGACTTGGGTTTGTGAATTTTTCTCACAGAAATGGACACCTTCCAAGCCCCTTTTAAGCTTCAGTTCTTAGGTTTGCGCTTGGTCTCTCTCTCCCTACTTCTCCACCCATCTTTTGTTCTGTTTTCTACGGAGATAAGACCTTTTGTACCAGCAACAAACAACCCTGATGCTGCTTTCTTTAAAAGCAAGCTTTTTGGGTTACTTTTCTCTTTGGATGTGCTTGATCTACCTCGCTCTAAGCTGGTAGTTTCGGAAGTAAAATAAATAAGTTTCTATACTAATGGAACATACAGTACTTGTGAGATTCTTAACTGTGAGCAGGAGCATAAATTGATTGTTTAGCTACATAAAAATTGATGTGTTTTTTTTTTTAAATAAGCCTTTGTATAACAGCAGCAAGCCTGGTATGTTCCCGAGGAATACTGCCAGAAGACATATACCATCTTTCTTATACACTTCTATGGGTTCTGAGACAAGATGTTTCACGCATATCTATATGTACCCCAAAGGGCTTTCCCTGTTCCTGCAAGGTTGCTGTGTGCTATTTACTGGAGTACTCCATAATGAGAATAATAAACAGTAGTGCATTTCTACCATAACCAATATGTACAGAAACTGGGGGGTTTTGGAGTGAAAAGCTAATTAGCGATTTCACTATGATTTAGATGACCCGTGTAAACACAGCAATTTTTAAAATTGTCATAAAATTGGCTTTATCTTAAATTGAAATAGCTGCTTAGTGCCAGAGTAATTCTTGTGAATCTAGCGATAACGCAGTGTTGGGATGGTCAACGTTTCATGGAGTGGAGGTCTTAGCCAAAAGATATAAATAATGCTTGCTTGAGCTCTCACCTGCAGCTGGCTTGAGAAAGAGATAATTTACTCTCATTACCCATCCAGTTTCACTGGGAGCTGTACTACTGACAGATTATGAGGACAGGACTGACTTGCTTTCTTCTTTGGACTTCACCAGCTCATGTGGCTACCTCGTGTGGGAGGACCGCTAGTGGGAACAAGGTAAGAGATCTGAGGGCTGGCATTGCCAAAAGAGTAGAGAAAGCCATATCCTTAAAAGCCAAGATTTCTGCTAAATGTGATGGTTTAATGGGTGTTTACTAGGTTTATTTCCTTAGAAGTCTTCTGAAAACATTTTAAAGATCTCAGTAAACTTTATGGGGCTTTTGCATAGACTAATTTGCATTCTGAAAGGAACTACGACTAGGACAAGCTACCTCAAGATGTTTTGTTGCTGAGGTTCAGGGGCATAGGGTAGGCTTGTTGTGAAAAGCTGCTAGCAAAAGCAATGGCTGTTGGCTCCAAACAAGGAGCTACTGCAGGAGGAGACCTTCAAATTTGCACTATGGCAATCACAAGGAAGCAGTGCATGGGCCTTCCAGAAACAGCGTTTGTCCCAAGGAGGGCAGCACTCCAAGAGGCAGCACTCCACTCCCACTCTCAGATAGACCCTAGGCAGGGTTTAATAGGACAGACAGACAACTTGTGTGAAATTCATGACTGGATAGCATCAAAATGCCATTGCAAACAAACAGAAAAGCAAAATAAACCCAATATGCTACTTGTGCATGCATATGTAGCAAACACCTGATCTTTTTCATTTTTCATTTCTAATTTACAAAATCATTTAGCCTTATTTGCCACAGGAAGCCTGGCTTCCTTCACCACGTTTCTCAGAGAAATACCACTGAATACCACAGTGACACAGTACACATTCGGCGGGGCATTAGTCCCATCACATTAGGCTCCGTCACATCACATCAGCTGATGTGACTGACAGAACCCGACGTCTCATGTCACAGCAGGGCACGTCGCCCAGCACCGCGAGTTACAAGACACACTTTCTAGTAAACCAAAATAAAGATGAGTTGAAATGATGTTGGGTGGGGGAACACTCTTAAGGTCTTCCTGGTCAGAACAATCTAACTGCAAGCTGTATTCCAGTTCATTAATTTAGAGGAAGATGGGTGAGACTTACTAATACGTTCTGTGTAAGTACCTACTTCAATGAGAAAGGATGGCTTCATTAAAATGCAACAGGGAATAAAGAGGGAATAACTCCCTCAATAAATACTTTGTATATATGTGCGTATTCAGGCTTGGCAGGCATTAAGCTAGCTATATGCGTTGGCATGCTGTATGAAGTTATATCCCCATACACAGGTAGGCAATTGGATAAAATGCCTATGGACACAAGGAAAATGGCTACAACCCATTCGGGGCCTCCGGACAATTCACACTGCTGTATGTGAAAAAGCTGATAGTACCATACTCAGGTGTACCGGGGGTGAAATGACTGCCCTGTCCACAGACCAGGCAGATTTTTTAAGCTACAGGTGTCTTCTACCATTTACTATCAGCCTGTAAGGTCCTCAGCAGGTCCTCAGGATAGCCTGTGATTTCCATTTGGCTTAGGGACAGACATATATTCTTAAGCAAAATATTACTCCTTTTCTTGTTCTGACAGTTAAATTGAGCGCAGAGCTTTCTTTTCTGCTTGTTTAGTGGGCAATGGAGGACAATGGATCAGCTCTACTGCCCTAATACCCTGTACTGCCAAAACTATGAAAATCATGAAATGTAAATATATATAAGCGAGTAGTTATGTATTATGTAGTATATCTATATTACCCACTAATATAAGTATATTTTACAAGAATGCCCACATGTATCTGTACATATTAGCAATTCATACGCATTAGCACCTGATGATCTTCAGAGGCTTTGCAGTGCAATCATTCTTAGAGGCTTAGCAGTGCAATTATTTTTTAGTCTACAGATCGCATCCCCCATTCTGCTTGGACACCTCACACTCTCTTTCACCCTACACTTATACGCATGCTGTCTGTTTTCTGACACCCTTCCCCCATGCCTCGTACTCATGCACCCTATTCTCACAGTCCCTTCAGACCCATGCCTTCAACCCTCTTCAGCCACTCTCAAAGTACTTTCCCCTTGGGGCTCCAGGATGTCTTCTGCTTCCCCCATTCGTTTATTGCTTACTACTGCAATCACTGTCTATGGAAATCAGGAGAGGGCCCCCTACCCTGAGTCAAGCTGAATTTCCTCACTGCAAGCAGTGGAAGTGGCAGCTGTGGTCATCAGGGTGGTCAGCTTAACTTTCACAGGGAAATCCGCCTGGAGAGGACAGCCGGCGCTGCTGCGGTGGGCTTGGCACCCACCCCAGAGGAAATATTGGGCAGTGATTGCTTCTCTGTAAAGAGGGAAGTAACTTCAACTTTGATTATTTGAGCTCAGCCTTTTAAAACAACAGTCACACCAAACTCATGAGACTCTTGGTAAATGAAGCTTCAGAAGTGTGAAAGGTCACATGAAGGCACATTTCCCACCCCTACTTGTAGGTTTTCAGAGCAGCTCAGCCTGTTGGCCTTGATAACTAGTGACTGGTTGAAATCACTGTGTAACTTGCTCTGCATCTCATTAGAAGCAGTGTTTTGTGAGTTTCCTTCCTTTATTTTCTGTTTTGATCACATTCGGGACTTAGTGTCACCCTTCCATCACTAAATGCTAATTTGCAGTGCATTAGCTAAGTAAACATTGATATATACATAAACATAAACTTTGCTATATGTGACAGTTTTAAATTAAACACTCACTTATTCCCACGCTAAACTGTGATGCTCGGTTAGAGCTTTGCCACAGAAACACTGGCCTGCCTAAAGTGTCAGTAAAGTGTATAGTGTCTGGAAAAAACATTGAGATGCTCTGAGTGTCTATTACTATTACAGACTGAAACACAACCTTTCATCTTACCCAAATACCCTTTCTCTGGTTTATCTTTCCTGTGGCTCCTAAAGAAAAGCTATGTCTCTAATATTTTAATGATAGGAAAGTAAAGGTTATTTCTGCAGCCAGATTCATACTGCTGAACTAAAATTTGCCAGGGAATATTCCTTAGCACTGGACCTTGATCCCCTGTGCTATTGAATTGTTCGCATGGGCACTTGGACTAGCTGGTAATACTGGCCAGTGCCTGCTCAAGCAATTCCTAGGCATATTTCAGAAGAATTTGGGGGGAACGGAGGGGGGCCACAGACCATTTCCAGTGGGCTGTCTGCATGCAGCTGTCCTGTTTTAGAGCCTAAGAGAGCTTAGGTATTATTTCAGATAATATGGGGGAATTCGTGCTAGTTGGTGTCATTGCCAGAGCATGGGCTCCTGTCTGCCCAAATGACCCATGCAGAGGCTGCCCGTGTCAGTACCTGAGCTGACTCCAAAGTTGCACTGATGATTCCGCCGCTGCCACTCACAGCACTGGGAGGTGCCAGGTGCTCAGGGCTGTTGTCATCAGGCCAGACGTGCACAACTGTATCTAAGAAGCTGAGGTTTGTAAAACGTTGATTTATGTGTATCTGGTTCCATAAAGACACATACAGACGAACGCAGAAGGCAGTTTTGAAATTCAGCGGTAGAAAACAGTTACGGAGCAGTGATTTGTGAAACACTGCAGAGCCGCACACTGAGCAGAGGAAATCACCACCCTAGCTCAGTTGCCCTCGTGTGTTAAACTGACAACGCTGGTAGTCAGCACTGACTGCGGTAGGTATCAGTTCGTAGTGCAGTGGATAGAACAGCAGTTGTTTTAATTTATATTGTCATGTAGACTGGGATTTTCCAAGGCAATCTAAGGGAACACATAACCCAATTCAATAAGATATGGTGATTGTATCTCCCTTACGGTCCTTTGAAATCCACTTTTAGGATATTATTTGCTTCAGTATATAAATGCTCCAGAAAAATATTTATACTCAAAGGCTGACTGATTTTTTTAAAGCTACCCTATTAACATCTCAAGACAAAACATGAAGTTGAAATTGCACTATACCTTCATGCATATTCAGTCATTAATGATGTGCACCTACTGTATTTCAAATGACAGTTATCTTTTTCCTAAATAGACGTATGTGGAATGTGTAACTGTTAACATCTTTTCCTGATATATTCACTCCATTTTCATGAGGATATGATGATTATAAGCTCCATCACGTTCTCTTTTTTTTCTAATTCAGAATTTTAATGCAAGCCTTTTTGGTTTCTAAAATATGTACTCTAAGACTTAGGTGAAAATTACAGTCATATTTTCTGCATTTTATTTTGTATGAACATAACTTCATTTAATCTGACATAACTTCTTCAGGTATTATTTTTCCTTTTTTTTTAGACTTTTACATGAGATTTTAGACATGCTTTTTTAGATGTATTACAGGGTAAAAGACAACTGTAATTTAAGTTACTTCCAGAGAAATTATTACAGGACTAACACTTGCAGTGCAAAGCCTAAGGATATACTTTCTGAAGATTTTCTTTTTTAAAAATTATTAATTTATGCATAATTGATTTTTAACTGGATATTTAAAAGATGGAGGGGTTTTAAATAGAAAGTGGCCTTTTTTCCTTGAATGATTTCAACTTCAAAAAATTGTATATTAAACAGTAAGTGTAATTAGGAATCAGATTCCTTGAATTCCTCACCTAAATCTGGTGTTTTCTGCTACATGTCAGGGTATTTTAAAAATTTCCTGACATTCTCATCATTGGTTATTAGAGCTTTATATTCCTCTTTTCTTACCTACTGGTAGATTATTTTCTATGCCATGGAACTCCCTCAGAAACAACCTTCATGCAAAGTTGATGCCATCTTCTGATCAGTAGAAAAATGCTTTTTTTAAAATTCAAATCAGCTAAGATTAAGCCAACTGATCCCAGAACGGATGAGGAAAAACCTACATACTTCTTGTTTGGTTGCTGATGTAGATTTTTTTTAAGGTATTGTGAACATCAGCATCATATCAGCTGGCTTAAGATACTTATTTTTTAAGCCAGACTTCACCACCACAAATTTAATATTCATGGTGTTCCACAAACGTAAAACAACAACAAAAACATTGCAAGGTTTGACTTTTCTAAGAAAGATCCAACTGGAAAAGGTCTTCAAGTGACAGAGGAAAGATTCAAAAGTCTTAAGGGACAGCTTTTAAAAAATGAACTCCTAAAATGCGAATTACGCACTGGAATTTTTAAAGCCCTGCAAAGCTCTCTTGCTCTTTCTCTCTGAAACAAATACGGCTAAATCCATCTATCATCTGAAATAAATACTGTTAAACAGCTGTTCCCAAGTCATTTTGCACTAGTGGAAGACAGAGAAATACTAGGCAGAAAGCGAAAGTTTAAACCTATTTATTGATTTGCATCACAGAAAGAGTGAGATTAAGTTTGTCCTTGCTGTTCTAGCAGGACCCTCTCTTCCCCATTACAATTCACTTGGCTAATAATCAGGCTAAACTAATTTTCTCACCCACAGTTACAGGTGAAACACAAAAGGATGCTACAGTCTTGCAAGATGGAGAGAAACTAGTGTTTCTTCTTTATACCTTATAAACACACATCACCTAAATAAAAACAAATGATGTGGGAAAGGATTTCTTCAGTATGTGTTTGGGCTGAACGTATTACTCATGAATTATCAGGTCATTCCAAATATGAGCTGACAATACCTCTGCACCACAAGAGTAGTTATATAGCCGATGTCAGGCTTTCAAAAATCTTGAGTCAGGTCACAATACACTAAAAGTGGATTAAAACCCAAGAAGTTTAGAAAAAGGAAATAAAAAAAAGAAAGATGCTCAAAGTTTTATTTACTTGTCTTTTTGATTGTGGACCCTTAAGAGCCACGTCCTTAAATTTTTCTTTACAGCTGAATGGTCAAGAAATGTACCGTATTAAACGAAAGCAGAGATTATCTTCTAACCACTTGACTGTAAGAATTTGTTTTTAGGAAAAAAAATACCCAAACACCCTAATCTTTATAAAACTGGTAAAAATGTAAGAGCTGGAAATGCTGCAGTGTAAATGCTCGGGCTTTCTGAGTAAATATGCTGCATCGTGTAGATTTCAACTATTGTACTACGATAATTTATTTCCTTTCTCCACTTGCAAAGCCTTACTGAACCCCTGTTTCATGAATTCAAGTAAATTAAGTGCGGTCCAAGAGCATCTCTAGAAGTAGTACAAACAAACCTAACCATGTCACAATCTTAAAATATCTAGCCCAGATTTATCACCCTGCTAGAGATGATCAAACAGATTTTTTCTTTGGTGGCACCTATGTGTGCATTTGCTCTGTGTGGGTCTATGGGAGAAGTGTTGATGCACTGCAATCACCAACACCTCCTGCGTGTCAGGCTGGCGTGCTTTAGCTGGGAAGGAAAGTATTGCTGATGGAGAAAAAGTTACCTAGAAGAGAAATTGAACTCTCTTCAATTTAAACACACCCAACAACCATGAAGTTGGGATCGTGTGCTGTGATTGCTATGCAGCTGGTGGTCTTTCACCTATGCCTGATCACTCCTGGTTAAGGAATTCCTTACCACAACCAATGGCAGGTCAAAGGGACTGCAAAGCCAGCACACACCAGCTCTCTGAGGTCTGACCTGCAGCGTGATCTTGTACTGAGCGGCATCTTGCTCGCTGGAGTAGTCTCGCCCGCTCTATGGCATTCCCATACAAAGTGCAGCCTGAGTGCGCTTCCTCTGATCACACCTCTGTGCCAACACCCTCCTGCTCCCATGCAGCAATGCATCCTTCTGCACATCCCATCCTGGTACCGAGGGCGTTTCTCACCGCCTACCTGACCACACAAAACAGAACATCCCCCATAAAGGAAAGGTATGCATTTCACAACAGGCAGCTTTACTTCTTTAAAAAAGACCAAATCTCTTCCTCTCGATGTTGTGAACCGGGATGGGGAGCTGATGTCTGCAGAGGTGACATGGCAGGGTAAGACACTCATGAATTATGAGGGCAGATGTCAGTTCCAAGTGACATGTTTTCCATAACCTACTGCCTCACTTTGTTTATCCATCAAATACAATCTATAAAGCAACTGCTCATCTATTTAGTCTTGGGTAGGGCATACAAATGCAAGTCAGACCTCAAATTTAGTTTGTCGTTTTCCCTCTCAAAAGGAGATGTGATTTATGTTTATAATAAAGTACTTGAAATGTCATTTAATAGGAAAACAAATGGCAGTTGGATTCCCATGACCAAGGAGAAGGGATTGTGAAACTTTGAATTAAACGGTTTTATCTTATCACACTTTAAGTTACATATTTTTATTCTAATTGTAAAAATTATCTGCCTTGACATATCTTTTCCATTATTTTTGTTAAAGGGTATTCATCAGCGGTGTTAATGATGACACAAAATTTTAATATATGCATTAAACTTTTAAGTTTTAATATGTTAACATGACACAGGATGTGAATAATAACAATGTTTTATATATGAAGTGAAAACATATTTTATGTTGGAAATAGTTAGAATGCCTGGCAAGTGACTTATATCCATAACAATTTCATTTAAATATTGCTTTTGCACCCCATCTATCTTAGATGCAATTTTATAGTCCTTTTTAAAAATTCATTTCAGCATGACCTCTTTGAGGCTGCAACTTAGTGCCTCTAGCCTACATATTCAATTGCACTTGTACTTGTTCCTATTCAATTACCTTTCAAAGTGCAGAAACCAGCAAGTGCCCAGACCTGAACTGCATTTACCATTCTGGGACTCTTCAGGAATTACAACTTCTGTGAGGTTACACAGTAATGACAGTAAAAGGCAAGAGGAAATCCATCAAGTTGCTAAAATGTGATAGTCTAGCACATTTGATTTAAATCTTCATAATTTGGGACCTCTTGGAGGACCCAGGTACTTCCTTGGCTAAGATAAGATAATTCAGATAAGATGGCTAAAATAAGATTAAGATGGCTAAGATAAGATAAGATAAGATTACATTCCCTTGAATATCAGAAGACTATGATGCATATATACAACAGCTTTCCTTTTATTTCCTCATATCATACCTTCTGTCTTGTGCCTTAACAATGAGTAGCATTAGGGAAAGGGCTATCTTTGAAAGGATAAATCTTAAAACGAAAGGAAATGTTTTCGTGTTTTAATGTGCCTAAATAGGGAAGTAATTCACAAAAATCTGCAAAATTTCCATCCTGTACTGGTTTGTTATCAGAAGAACAAGCTGTTCTGAGAAAACAAAAACGCAGCTCTCTGATCTAAACAGACCTTGCTGTACCCCAAAGGTTCACACTTGTAATCTGCTAAGGCTGAGATGTGTGTTAAAAAAAAAAAAAGAAAAAAAAAAGAAAACGGGCATCATATTGATCCCAAGCGTCTTTCAGAGCTGCAAACAGGCTCCCCTGTATGGTGCACATTGTCATTAGCTGGTTGAGAATTTATGGCTCATCACCGAGAACATCTCTCACGGACAGTGGCAGACGGTGCTGTCCCGCAGCAGGCTGGCTCCACCCCACCACCTTCAGCAGATCTGGGAAGTCAAGGAAGAGGGTCAGGAGCAACACCAGGGAAGGGCAGCAGACACCTGCACATCTCTCCCGGAAAAGTTCTTCCTGCAACAAAGCTGAGATTTTTTTCTCTGCATCAAATCCCAGTTGAATGTCGTGGTGTAATACAACAAGCAACGGGGATGTACTAGAAAAATCATTGTTTCAGAAGCATAGCTTAAGAGCTAATACTGAATATGCAAATATTAACATGCAGATGGGATATATTTTTATCTTTAGCAATACAAGCTGTAATTTGCTTCTATGTTTATTTGTGTCTGGTATGTAACGTCAAGCATTTAAAATATTTATGGTCATGTTGATTCTAGTCCAGCCCTTTGATCTTTCCTATTTGTATCTTTTAAATGAAACTCCTTTTTAATGAGCTACAGTAAAAGTATTTCAAAAGATGGGTTTTCCTCTACATGTTATACACGCATACATTTTTTTTTAAGAGCAGAAATAGACAAGTCAACATTTACTTTGAAGAAAAGGTTTATTGTAGTTATTACTTACACTTTTTTGTTGTTGTTATCTTGTTTTAAAAAAGGATGCTAATAAGTTTATGAGGGTCAGAAGGATTATTCTGCCTCTGCAGACAATTCACCTACAGAGGCTCAGTCACTGATGGAAAATTGTGAAATGGAACTTCTTTTTTTCCTGTGGTGAATAATTTATGCTTGGGAATGGTTTCATCACCGAGCACTCTTCAAGTCATTAAACTGAACTGAAGAAAATGGGGTGAAGTCATCATCAGAGAAGGTCAATTTATGGAAATACTGTTATCTCTTTCACAGCATTATTAATACCTACTGACACCTCCATGTTCGGTGGGGCAAAGCCAATCATTAGCCTATAAGGTATAAGTAAGGTCTCAAACACATGCTCACAATGAGAGCATCGTTATTGTAAAAGTGATGTGAATGCAGCAGCTATGAGAAGGAGAAGAGAGGGAGAAAGGAGGGAGAGGCAGCTCTTGATCTGAAAAAAACACAGACGCAAAACTTGATTTTTAGCAGGCTGCCGTATCTCTTGCCGTGAATCTGTATGGTGCTGTTGTCACCCATTTGCAACTGCCTAGCTGTATCTACATGGCAGATTGTTTTGTGTCTGAAGAAGAGCCAGAAGATTTGTCTTTAATTTTAGGGAGAACTAACTTGTTTGAGTGTTAAAATGAAACAGTATTTGACTCCCTTTGAAATGTGTGTAATTGTAATATTTACAACGTTACCTACTAATGTCTGTTTAAAGCACATTGTCACCTGGGAAAAGTTTTCTTCTAGAAGTCCTACTGTTTTCAAACCAAACGGCTTGCACGTAGATTACAGACATGTTAATATTTGCAAAGCATCTGTCATGACATGAAGGTTCAGATAAGGCTACTTCCTTAGCAGGATTTCTGGCACCAGCAATCACAAACAGTGCAAGTTAAAGAATTTGCTTAGCTGAAAATGCTATTCCACAGCACGAATTTAAGAGGACACAGTGTTTCAGCGACAAGCTTATATACAGTCCCTCTAGAAATACCTCTAAAAATTCTACACACAAAAAAATTAATCGGACAGCATCCCATCTATGTATCATAATATATAAAATGCACATGTAATTGATGGACACATAATGGTGTATGTATTTAATAGGTATTTCCTGATCCAGTCCCACTAACTTTGGCCTGCAATTTGTACAAATCTGATAACAATCCAAGTGCACTTCCCTGTGATGAAACATAACAAATCTCAACCCTGAACAATACAAAATCTCCTCTTGTAATCCACACAAATCCTGCCTTTTATTTTAGAGGGAGATGAGCTGTCCCTTCGTTTTCTGGGAAAAGTAAAAAGAGTTTATCCAGGGGACCTTTGTAGTTTATTTTTTAAATGGAGCCTTCCAAACTGGAATGCAAATCCCAAATGAGCTATCTGACATTGACATGATCAATAAGAGCTGCTGAATGCATTAAAGCTTCTTTTAAAAAAGCTTGTTACTTAAAAAAATAACAATGGATTTTGGATAATTTAAGAATATTATTTTCTAAGTGATTTAGCAATAGCATCATAGAAATGTAGGAATGAAAGGCAGCTTTAAAAGTCAGCTAGTCAATCTCCCTGCTTTGAGAGAAGGTCAAATATTCCCAGACTACCTATCTGATCTTCACGTAATCTGTTCATAGAAGCCTTCCATTATGAGGCTAAATAAGCTACCTAGGCAGCCTCTTCCAGTCCTTAACAACCTTTGCACCTGGGAAGTTTTTCTTTAATGTCTAATTTAACCTAAATTTATTTAATCTAATCTAACCTCTTTCTCCCTTTGGAAAAATTAAACCAGTGATTTCTTTCCGACATTGGTTGAACACGGAGGGTAACTGATGAACATTCTTTTTAACACCTTTTTACATATTAGAAGATGGTTACTGAACTGCTCCTCGGTCTTCTCTTTTCTGAACTAAACAAACCCATTTCTTTCAACCTTCTGTCACATTTTTAAAGCTCTTAGCTGTGTTTCTGCTCTTGCTTGCATTCTAGTTTCTCTGCATCTTTTCTTGAAGTGCCGTACTCAAAGCCAGGTTACGTATTTCAGTGGAAGCCCTCTTACTACTGCAGAGGACAGAATAAAGGCCTCCATCTCTTACTTATGGCACGCCTCTTAACATACTCCGGAATGACGCTGGGCTTTTTATTCATCATAGTGTTCAAAGATACTAGATCTTTTAATTCACCATTAGTGCCACTTTTTTTTCTGCTTAGCCATCTCACATTCTCAGTTGGTTTTCTTCCTTCCCAAGCATAGCTCTCCTTAGAATTTCATATTGTTGGTTTTGGATTATTTCAGTAGCATTTTAGGATTGCTGCGAGGACTAATCTTGTCCTCCCAAGTGCCTGGAATCCCTCCTAGAAAGATGCCATCTGCCAGTTTTATGTGTATTCCTTAATCCATTGTCCAAGTCAATAATGTGACTGTTCAGTAAACTGGACCCAGAACAAATTTGTTGTGTGAGTTTTATAGCAAGCTGCTAAAAATGACAAGGTTTAAAGTTTATTTTTATTGGAGTCCTTCACCCACTTAATTCGTCCATAATTGCCAACTTAGCTCAATATATGAAGGCTTGCATCCTTATGACGTAATTCTTGTGATTGAATCCCTTTACAAATGTCAGCATCCATAAGTAGCTGTGTCAAAAACACATCTTTCGTAAATTGTACATGGAAACAATAGTGCCATTGCTTTTCCTTCAGTCTCTTCCAGGAGAGAAATGCTAACTACATGAAGTTCTTTGCCATGTTCTCTTGGCCCTGATTTATGACGCACCTTTGCAGAGAGGCTTGAAATAGCTTTTGGTTTTACCAATGAAATTACAGCTCATGATCCATAATTTCCTATAGCATTTCAATAAGAGCAGGTAAAACTGTCACTAGTGATTTTCTATATACTGTACAAAATGTTCTTTCCTTACATACAACACACAGTAATTCCACAAAATGGGAGTGTGGATATGCGCGTAAGTCCGACGCTTGTTTTGCACTTAGGATTTGCGTTCAGAGAAATGCATGGTATTGCTGAATCACACAGTAGGTTAGTTTGGAGTGCCACTGCTTACCAATTTCACCCACTAATTTACCCACATTGCCATCAGTAAAATTGTACAGAAATAATGCACCTAATTTGTGTAGGTGTTTTCGTAAGAATTTCTGACTGGCTGTCTCTCTGGATGCTCGAATGCCTTTTCATATCTGGCCCCTAATAAATAATGAAATGTAGATGCTGCCCTCAGCTTACCAGCTTTGCTTTAGCATTGCCTGCATCCTGCCTGTCAACTGGATTTAGCACATTTGCATAATTATGTTTCATTCATTCACTGTTAGATTTTTTTTAAATGAGAAAGAGAAAACTAAACCAAACAAGGAAGCTGGGAACAGCGTATCTGCATGAAGCATTTAAATGCATCCTGCTAGGCATGTTTGAGCATATCCTATTTATGCATTTAGTTTGGAAAAAAGTAAAACACTTAACGTAATTAAAATAATTCTGAATTCAATTTTAAATCCTGCTGGCATTATTTAGTATTCTATGAGAACTGTAGTGAGAAAAAAAAAAAAGGGGGTGGGAGGGAAGGTAAATAGTCTTTTCCCAGTACAGTGAAGCAGTCCTACTGCTACTGAAATGCATAACAAAACTTCTGGGGTCTTCTGGAAGAGCAGCAGATAACTTCAAGATTTTGCATAGGCCTGATTTTTAAAAGAATCCGCAGCAGTTCGGTGAGTGAGAATCCTCTTTAACTGCCAAGTTGATGGTAGCCAAGGTTGCATATAATAAAAGTTTTCCTTTGCCTAATTTGGAGATTGGAAGCTCGGAACAAATCTTGTCACCTTCTGCAGCAACAGAATTACTTCTGTCATTGCAAAGTGGGTAATTCCAACGCACAATCAAGCAAGGGTTTAGTATAACTTTGGAGGGACATACTCTGGAAACACACAAGAAAAAAAGGGCGTACCTTTGCACAGATATGGAAGAAGGATTACGGAGACTTAGTCTAGCAGTGAGACAGAGAGCATTCCATTTTCAATGGATCCAGAAGGAAAGAACAGAGAAGAGGAGAAAAATTTAAAAGCAAAGGGAAAAAAAATGTGAAAAAAGTAAAATTTTTTTTTCTTCCAAAATCTTCAGGTCTAAAGCTGCTTAATTTACTCCCAGAACATGAAAACAATGGCTACAACAGCAGCATAGAAAATAGGCTGCATCTCAGGACCCTATCTTTCAGAAGAACACCTGGTCTGTCCTTCCACCTTTCTGATGGGAGCAACTATACCTGCACTAAGGCATCTTCCCAACGCTCTCTTACAAATCTCCACTGACAGGCGAAATTCAACAGCTTCTCTTGGCAACGTATCCCAGTGTTTCATTACTTTACCACAAGAAATTTTTCCCCTGAAGTCTAAATGTAAGTCTCTCTTACTTGAAACAACTTCCTCCTTTATCCTCAGCGGACATGAAAAGATGTTTTTCACTGTTTTGTAGATAGTCAAACTGTTACCATTTCCCCCTCTAGTTTTCTTTAGCTGTCGCTTTTGACCACTACCAGACTTCCAGTCTTTCCTTACAGTCCATGTGCTCTGGGTTTCTTGCAGTTCTCGCTGCTTTCTCCAGGCCTCTCTCCAGCTGATCTGAATCTTTCCCTACCTGTGAGGCTTGAGTGAGTTCCCATATCCAGTGGCACCTAGATGGAAAAGGAGGGATACGGCCTTTCGCACATCTGCTACTTAAACCCGAAAAATCTGAGTGATTTCTTTAAAGGTGATAAGCACTGTCCTCTCAGGGAGGTGACATTATGTACTGTTTCAGTGACACCAGGCATGCTTTTCTTCCACTGCTTGTTTGCAGTATGTCTGTCATTGTTTAACTAAGGATTTCAATGACTACTGAAGAAATGGCCCTGACATTTTCAGCAATTACAAGTTGTTTCCAGATCCAGCTACTCACCACTCTCCATAATAAGCATGGCAATGAATTAATACTTTTATGTGCATCAAATAAACCAGTGAGAAATAATGCTGAATATGAAACTGAGATGAAATCCCTCCAGAGAAATTCAGAGTTGGTGGTTTTTTTAGGATTTCTAGGACTGTCGTGTCTGATTTTGAGCTGTTCCTAACACTAAGCATTAAAGAAAATTCATTTTCTGAAACATGATTGGGGAAAAATTGTTTTGTGGCATTTCATGGGCACTGTGTCTTTGTTAATGAACATGAAATGCATTGCGTTTACCAGTAAGAAATTAGAAATTAATTAACGCATATTTCTTTTTTTAATTGCCACTCTTGGAAGCTCAGTATGTTTATGAAAGTCAAGAGCAGTTCTTTCTGGCTCGCACACGTCACTACCCATTACCCAGAGCAAGCTGAGGCATGGAATAGGTGCAAAATACGTTCAAATGAGGTTCACCATACATACTGGAGGTAAAGATTCTCCTGCTATAAATTAGCTAATAATGCATTTGACGATACAGAGAGTTAAATGAACGTCTCATGTCTAACAAACAGCTGTATCTGCACTCCTACAGAAAATCGGTGAGCACTCAACCACAATGAATAGATTGAATGAGGCTGATAGTTCTTTACCGTAAGACTAAGTCAGAGCGTATTAATGTAACACACGGTCATACATGTGCCCCAAAAATGTGGGACACATGTGCCAACCATCCAGCCATGCTGATCTTTGGTACTCTGTCACCTTGCTCACAGTGGATTACTGCTGACAAGTTGTAAGTCCAGCTTGGCTGGATTCAGCTATGGCATCTGATCCTTTGTGATGCTGAATACCGCTCTAAGTGATATAGACATAGACGGCCGACTGCAAGTCAGCACTTCATGGAAAATGCTCAGGAAATTGCAGAAGTAAGTCCAGCGGCTGCCAGCCCCTGAGAGGAGACAGGGAAAGCAAGAAGTGACTCAGAATGGTCCCCAACTCTGTTTTCTGATTTCCTCCAGTTGCTGCTGTCATAAAAAAATACCACCAAAAGAATGCAAAAATTGTAATTAATGGCCAAACTATGTGTGGGCCTCCTCCTGCGGTTCTAGGCATGAAGTTGTTGTGGCAAATTTAAGAAGAGGGCCTTTTTTGGCATTGTTTTTTGTTTTTAATTTTCTCTTTGTACAAACTGGACCCAATCTCTGCAGGCTCCAGAGTTCTATTGTTCACTTTATTAGCCTTTCCCAAGAAATGTAGTTTTAACTGTTGAGGAGAAAGAGGCAAATGGTTCCGTTTCTCTAGAGCACCCAACTACATTATGATTGTGAACAAAATATGAGGCCTGAAACACTTTTCCTGTTTGACTCTTTTCCTTTTTACTGGCTAGGTCTACGGCTCTCAAGCTCCTGTTCGTACACAGACATGCACCCACGCCACACAGCACACACAGCTGACTGTGCACTAAACTCCTGCGCCCAGCTGGCAGAATAGTTCATTTCCGTCAGCTTGGCTTCTGGGACTCACTTTTCCATGCATGCAGAACAGTTAAGAGTCTCCAGTGCAAGACTGGAGTCCCAGTTGCTTTTTATGTGGATGTGGGAAGACAGAGAACGCCAGGCTCCTGGGCTTGAGCCCAGTTGTCCCAGAAGACCAAAGTCTAAGCTCAGAAATTCAAATATGAAGCAACTAGAATCTTTCACATGTGGATGCAGTGTGTGTGAAGATTTTTGGGGAGTTCAAGGGCAGGTTAAATCATCCATTTAGAGAGGACATATACTTTTTCAGTATAAAAGTACAGTAGCTGTCTTTTCTCTCCCAGCCTACTGATAAACCAGTCTTTCTGTTGGTCTTCCATTTTTTTCACTGTATTTTGTGAACTGTGGGCAATTTGCATGGCTTTTTTCACATGCAGGCAAGCTACGAAAATTGCCCTTTAAGTTGTAAAAATCCAGGAACGAATGAGCAGACAGCAGTAGCTATTGTAGCTGGGATTACTTTATTTACTTGTCAATCAGCTGCATTATGAGATGGGAGTGGATGAAGAGAAGGGAAAAGAACTTACTTGCCATGATTGGCTGAGTTCATAAAAAGAAGACATATTTCTAAGGAATACCTTAGAAATATTTTCTAAGGGAACAGAAATATATTTTCTAAGGAAAGTTGGTCGTGACAGGTATTGCCACAGGTCACTTGTCGAGTTCATCTGAAAGGATTTTTTTTTGCAAAAGCATTCTACAGCTATCGTACGGACCAGGTCAGAAAGCCCTCTCTGAAGCATTTGTAGAGGGTGTGTTCCTTGGCCTGATATGGCAGGCGATTTCCTAAATAACTGGCTTGCCTGGCATCCTTTACCGAAGCAAGATGTTTCACTACTCCAGGGCCTTTAGCGGGCAGGTGGACTCTGTGCACCCTTGGACAAGGAGTTCTTTGGTTACCTTTGTTCCTGGCTCACAGAAGGCACAGGAGGAGAAGGAGAAGGGCAGAGGTGTTCCCTGTGCAACGATCCAGCCTTGTGCAGCAAAAATGAGCCTGTGGACAAGCTGACTCTCCACGTCTGTGGAAACAAATAGTACGAGTACTAAACTGGGCTTTCTGAAACTCACTAAGCTTCATTTATAGCCTTTAATAATGACCATATGAGACACAAAACAGACCCAGACAACTGCTAGAAAAGCAATGATCAGTATTGCCATTTTGCATTCCCTGCATATAAAAAGCAGCCAGGGTGAATTAGAGATGGGCTGGACAGTAATATAGGAAATAATGGAATGTCATTACATAAATCACTAGCGATGATCTCAGCTGCTGTATATGGGCATATACTTCAAAAAGATATTGCAGGATTCAAGAATATTTAAAGAGAGGGGATCATGATGGGGGAAATAAACTTTTAGCTTTAAAATTAGACTAGGGAACATAGTGTATATCCATAAAACTAGAAAAAGGTTTGGAGGAGTTAGACTGAGTGTCTCATAGTGCGAGGAGAAGGGGTTGGACTGGTTGAACTGCAAGATAACACATGCACCTCAGATTGAAATGGTGCCTAAGAAACAAGGCCCAGAAGACATGGAATTTGAGGAGGCAATTTCTCCGAACAGTAATAAGAATATGCAAAGCTATTGCACTTTTATTCTGAAAGACAGATTTAACCACGCAAAGCTGGGCGTGAACATTTAATTCTTCTGACTTAGAGACCAAGATGAGAACTACTTCCACGCCAGAGTGCCAGAGAGCAGGTGCTACAGTAGTTGAGCCGCAGATCTGATGTTCAGCACTTCATCTGTTTCCAAAAAACACTGTCACTTAGGAGAGAGATTTAGTCTTGCATCAGAATGTTGCCAGCACCAAGGAATAGAAGGGAAACTGGCTGGCAGCAGTACTGGAGAGTGATGTGGCCACTGAACAGTCAGTAGTGGCACCGGCTGAGGATGTGGAACCACAACCATCGGGAATCTCAAAAAAATCTGGTTTTGTTTTCTGCAAAATCTGGAGAGTCTAGTGGCCTTTCAAGCTAAGGCCCTGATTCTGGAAAGAACTGTACAATGTGGCTGCCTGTGATGGCGGGAACATAACGACTTCCAGACTCCTGGATGCAGTAGTTTCCATTTGTTCCTGCATTCAACTGCCCACACATAATAGTTCCTGACTGCTACAGCTCTGAACAAAGCCCAATTTAAGATTAAAGCATGATGTCGAAGCTGCTCAACTCCTCTGAAGAGGCAGCCACTGAAAGGCTGCTGTTATTTCCATGCTAACGGAGCATACGGATTCAAGCACAAACTATTGTTTTGGGTATGGTTACTTGCAAATATATAGTAGAGATGTCATGTCTTAAAACTCAAAGATTTTGTTTAAGTAGAACAGACAAGCTAGGGTAGGAGGAAAAACTGATGCAGAGGCCACAATTACATACTGGGGCTGTGGCTGAGCCAAAAATACACCTGTCTCCGCATTCAGTCCAATCCCCCTGCACTGGGCTGCATACCAACTATTCATAGTAAGTCCAATTTTAGCCAGAAAAAAAGCTGTGAAAGGACATAACTCTATTCTATGTGTGTTAGTGGAATATTACTACAAACAGCACTTCCAAATATGAAACAAAAAGCACGTTTTGAGCTACCGTGGTTGATTTTTTTCAGGGTCAGAAAAAAAATAACTCCCAATGCTGATTGATAAAAAGGAGGGCATATACCCCCTAATACCTTTAAATCTTATTTCTTGTGAAAAGGAGCTCTTACTATTTTTGTTTCTAATCTAGGACAAGTTCTGAAATCCTTGTAAAAACCAAGGGCTTAATAATGAAACAAAAAATAATTGCTGGCTTTATTTTTATATCAAAAGGAGATAAGGATTAAAAATACTAATGTGTCCAGCTGAGTATATTCCAGTTTTCTTCCCCATGGAAAAAGAAAGTTTCTAAAGATTAGGAACCAGACTGTATCGCTTGGTACATGAGGACCTATGACCTTGACCACGGTCGTGTCACTCTGGCTGAGCTCCGGCTGAGCTCCAGCTGTCCTCAGAGGATGCCTGGCTTCAGCAGAACATGCAGAATAGGACTGGTCATTGACACAATTTAATCAGTCACTTCTTATTAGCAATTGTTTTTCACTAGAACCATATAAAAACATGCAGAGATGCTTTCATCACTATGTCCTGAATTTACATACCATCTATACATCTGGTTTTTTCCCATGTGCTTTCTCCCATTGCTACCATTTCTACACTAAAAGAGAAGCTCCAGCTATGCCCCAAATTTGGTAGACTTCTTTTTTGTTTGTTTGTTTTTCTTCTTTTTTTCAGAAGTACACTTTCTGTTCTGCATGAAACTTCACTAAGGTACTGAGTACTTGGCAGACAAGAGTTTTTGCATTTTGAAAATAATTGGTGGTTCCCAATGAAATGTCATGTGGAGTTCTGGAGGAATTACATGTGGGAAATTCCGGTTGCTTGTGTTTTCTGGGAACGCAGAAATTCACTTACGTATCTCACTGTTCCCTGTTGTCCCACAGCCTGTAGGACCCTAGCATCCGTATCAGCAATGATTATGCCTCCCTGGCTTTCTCTGTACCCTGAAATTAAGGTGTTCCCCTTTACAAAGCTGGTTGCTGATTCTTGTAGGAGCAGACACGGTTGCCATTTACATGCATAGCTCTCCGTGCAACCATGTATCACATCAGCTGATATTAATGAGCGTCAAGCTAAAGCTCGTTCAGCCTCATAGTAAATCTATGCAGTCTTGAGGCTGCATGCTTGGCTCAAGCTGTATGCCATGGAAAGTCCATACTTCCATAACCACAACTTCATCTCCAAGCTGACAAAGGCTGACTTTTGGGAGGGAAGAGGAAAGATGGAGGATAAACAGAAGACAGGAAGGGCATGGGAGAAATCCTAGGGTTCATCCATCCAGCTCCTCTGAATCATGAATGACAAGGAAGTTTGAATGATGCTAGCTGCCAAATATAATTTGAGAGATACCTTTATTTGCTCTGACAAAAACACATTGGATTCCAAATCCTTCCAGATCTCTATATATAAATTCCAGAAACTGTTAAATTAGAACCATTCAAGTCAGGTCTTTGTTATACCCTGGTTTTTCTGTAAAGTAGACAAATTAAATGATTCTATTAGGAAATTGTAAAGAAAGCATACTTACTGGCAAAATAACTTTTAATGCTTTTTAAAAAAAAAGGTTGGAATCTATAGCTGTGGTCATCACTTGGCGTTTTGGGGCTTAATACCACACTGAATTATTTCAGGATCTTGGAAAGCCTATTCATATGTCCATTATGAAGGTATATGTATAGATGCCTCATGCAAATACACACATACAGAGAAACATGCACACATGCCTCACTGACACGTTTCATTCATAAAAATTAAAGTGGCACTTTAATAAAAAGTATTAACAATATGTTAGCCTTCGTTGCATCCCTTATACTTATTCCCCATCCTTAAAAGGTGCGAGGTGGTAAAATGGATTTGCAAATCTGTTATTTCTCTGTTATTTCTCCTCAATATTGTAACTTCAGTGCCTATTATCAGAAGCAGAGCTAGGCTGAAGAAAAGAAAGGTCATTTTCTAATGGTCAAGGGTCAATGGCGCATTTGAGAGAAAACCCAGAAGACAACAGACATCCTGTCCAGAGCATAACATTAAGGCCTTTGACACGGTCCCCCACAACATTCTTCTCTGTAAATTGGAGAGATATGAATTTGATGGCTGGACTGTTTGGTAGATGAGGAATTGATTGGATGGTTGCATCCAGAGGGCAGTTGTCAACAGCTCAATGTCCAGATGGAGATCGGTGACAAGTGGTGTCCCGCAGGGGTCCATATTGGGACCAGTACTGTGTAATATGTTCACCAGTGACATAGACAGTGGCATCAAGTGCACCCTCAGCAAGTTTGCAGAGGATACCAAGTTGCAGAGGATACTGAGTTGACACACCTGGGAGATGGAATACCATCCAGAGGGACCTGGACAAGCTGGGGAAGTGAGCTCATGTGAACTTGATGAGGTTCAACAAGGCCAAGTGCAAGGTCCTGCACTCGGGTCGAGGCAACCCCCAGTATCAATACAGACTGGGGGTTGAAGGGACTGAGAGCAACCCTGCCAAGAAGGACTTGGGGGTACTGGTGGATGAAAAGCTGGACATGAGCCAGCAATGTGTGTTCTTAGCCCAGAAGGCCAACTGTATCCTGGGCTGCATCAAAACAAGCATGGCCAGCACGTCGAGGGGCATGATTGTGCCCCTCTACTCTGCTCCAGTGAGACCTGACCTGGAGTACTGTGTTCAGCTTTGGGGTTCTCAGCACAGGAAAGACTTGGACCTGTTGGAGCGGGTCCACAGAAGGACCACAAAAATGATCAGAGGGATCGAGCTCCTCTCCTAGGAGGAAAGGCTGAGAGAGTTGGGGTTGTTCATCCTGGAGAAGAGAAGGCTCTGGGGAGGTGTTGTTACAGCCTCAGTACTTAAAGGGGGCCTATAAAAAAGATGGGGACAGAGTTTTTAGCAGGGCCTGTTGAGATAGGACAAGGGGTAATGCTTTTAAGCTAAAAGAGGGTGGATTTAGACTAGATAGAAGGAAGAAATTTTTTACACTGAGAGTGGTGAAACACTGGAACAGGTTGCCCAGAGACGTGGCAGACGCCCCATCCCTGGAAACGTTCAATGTCAAGCTGGACAGGGCTCTGAGCAACCTGGTCTAGTTGAAGATGTTCCTGCTCACTGCAGGGAGGTTGGACTAGACACCTTTAAAGGTCCATTCCAACCTGAGTTATTCTATGATTCCTTATAGTCTTTCTACATTTTCTGGATTTGAACAGAGTTTAACCACTGCTGTCTGCATATTTAGTTTGCTATAGTTCACCTGCTGTTACTTGCATCCCTAATGTTGGTAACTATTCCTGAGTAGTTTTCTTCTTCTCATCAGTCTTCTAAGGGAAGACTTGACATATATAAGCTGTTAATGAAATATTGGCTAGTCTCTTGCCTGCATATGTCCCTCATCTTCTGTGTTTATGAATGAGTCCCACTGGGTGTGAGCAGAACTGCCCAGAGAGGAATACTTCCACGCATATCTCCTGCGTCTTCCTGCTGGCACGTTATTGCCCACCACACAGTCACTGCAGAGTCTACATTGTTGCTGCATTTTCATACCTTAAGGTTGTGGTAACATTATGGTACAGAGCATGTGCTAAGGAAAATGCAAAACAACTACCAAACCAGTTTGCTTCCAATGGGGCCTAGAACAGCCTCTCGTTAGAGCTGGGCTGCCTGCAGTGATGTGATGTCAGGCCCTCCGCCCTATGAGATATACTTGTACATGAATACTGTTATAATTCCCAGTGGAGAATAAAGTGAGGGTCTGATCCAGTCCAGAAGGAAGGTTTCAATACCATGTGGTCTCCTGGAGTGATTTGTGTTACTGCTTACGCACGTGACCAGCTCCAGGAAGAAAATTTGTTTCCTTTTGACCTCTGCTAGCACTTTTACATTTACATGCAAGAGACCATTTGGGCCAAAAAGTTTTAAACCAGCACCAGAAGAGACCGTTGCTGCAATGCGCTTCAGATTTCAGAAGTGCTCCCATTTGGACTTCAGCGAATATCATCTTTACGTTCGCCACATTGATCTGTTTTGTCATCTAGCCATCCTGACATGATGTGTGTCTTGGTCTACCAGGAAGAATAATATTTAGCAGACAGATGTTTTTCCTCTAATAGGTAAGACAAAAGATCAAAATGCTACGTGGAATTGACCTCTGCTGACATCAGACTGGAGCAGCGGTGCCCAAAAGCAGCTTGTCTTACATCAACAATTTGCCTGCCTGCAGTAGACCCAGCACAGGTCTGAGAAGCACAGGGGTTTTTCTCCTGTTGCCATGAGGACAATTGGTCTGGCCTTCTGCAACCTTCTCAAGTGCGCTTGGAAGAGAGAGATACGCAAAGCAATCTTCCACTGGGTGGCTTGAGGTGAGAGCTTGTGATTACTGGGGGAGTGGAAGGTGGAGCTGGCACACGTCTGAAGAGTGGGTTTCCAAGCTCTGCTCATCTGAAAGCTATTTTCAGTAGCATATCCTCTAATGCTGAGTCATAAGAAATGCTCCTGACAAGGCTATAATTCCAAATAGTTTTGCGCACCCTCTTTCATTCATTCAGATGATGGAAAGGAAAAGACAAGAGCTGTGTTAATTAGTCTCATTTCTGAAATGGCCTTTAGATATGGCTACAAGCTGTAGAGCAGCAGAGAAAATGCAGGCCTTCTGTGATAGTGCATTAATTTTGGTGGATTAAGATTTCCAGTAGAAATGGAAAAAATCTGGCCATCTGGTTTCCCTGATCAATGGCTTATTTTAATTAAGTTTTATTGAGTTTTACATAGAATGTTACACAATGCAGATATTTATGATGCAACAAACTACAAGATGGGAGACACAAAAAAGTTAATGAAATTGGCCCCCACTGCTTAAAGATTCCTGCCATATCCAGACAAAGTGCATTAGGATGATAACGTTGACAGAATTAGAACTATATATGTTTCTGGATTTAAAATTCCATAAAGTTTGGTGACAGTCAGCTTTTAGGCTGCAAGTTTTGTAGATTTGGGGGAAGGTTAGTTTGGCCCTGGCCTAGATGTAATACTGGACAAAAGCCAGGTATGGCTCAGATTCATCCAAATCATTTATGACTTTAAGTTTTGGACCATCCGTTGCAGAAACAACCTAACATTTGTTCCTGAAGTGGCATTAGGAAAAGGTCCTACTATTCAGTGGAAAACATTTAGGTCTAAACATCACAATGAAGTTTAGAAAAGTATGATACAACTTCAAAGAGATAGACTTCCAATGAAATTTAACATCTAATCGCTCGCTTTCTCAAATCTGCAGTGCATTTGCGATGTACATACATAGCATAAATATGCATTAAGATGATTAAAAACAACTATGCTATAGCGCATTACTTTATTGACTTGTTCGTATACCTACTTAGTGAGGTTAGCTAGTTAGCTTCTTTAAAAAAGGACACAGAAACAACTACTTGTTCAAGAGACTGCAATATATATTGTGAAACTCTGTATTCTCTGTTATACTAAGGGTGACTCTTGTTTCCTGCCTCCCCAGAGACTTTATCTCCTAGCAAAAGCAATGGCAAAATTCCTACTAGGATGAGTAAGATTTACATTAAGTCCTAAATGCCAAGTGAGGCTCTTTGATCCATTTTGCAAATTTTGGCCAGACCCGCCAGACACTGGCATACTTGGCCCAATATGTTTTTGATGTTCATACTCTGCAGTTTCCTTTCATTTATGGAAACTTAACTAAACGAGTCACAATCTGCTAAGACCTGCAAGTTTCTGGTTAAAATACTTATCTGACAACGTGCGAATGTCTTCCCTGAAAATGCTTTGATTTGCTTGCATTTACTTAAATTTCATCGACAGGTCTGCAAAATTGGCTAAATTTCAGGCAATGTAATGAAAACTTCACGGCAGCACAGCCACACAAGCTGACACATTGTTTGGGCCAAATAATGAAAGTATCCTTAACCTGACCTCCATCTCTTCTGCTCATGCACGTATCATGTAATGACTCATGCTATTGCAGAAAATCCACAAAGGCATTATTTGAACAGTTTACCTGAAAAATCTCCTCCTAGTTAATGGGTTTTATGCTTTAATCTGTTACCACCTGGAGCTGCAGAGAGAGGAGCACATACTTCAACATGACTGTCACGATGGACATACCTTAGCAGAGGTGCTTGAAAGGAAATTAGTTGCTAGTGGCAGCTATACAACCCAATGCTGACCAGCTGAATCAGCTGGGTGATCTCCCCGGGCTCCCTCTGTGGTCAGTGGGTCAGTGGCAGAGGGTGGCTCTTCCCCACTCTCAAATTTTGGTGTTGGCATTGCATCCTCTTTTTCACGTCTCCACTGACCACAGAGGGCGCCTGGGGCAAACGGACCTTCGTGCCAAGTGAAATGCCCATATTTGGGGTGTAGGAATAACCAAGTACAGTACATGCAAAAAACTGTGTCCTGGCAACTGGATGGCCCCTTCAAAACATGTCCTATTTCATAGTTAGGCCCGTGGCAAGTGTTTTTACTTAGAGAAGTTTTGAAGACACCCACAGCAACACTTTGCTCACAGAGGTTTCATTATTACATTGAATGACTGTGTGCCTGCCATTTCCATGGGTTTCAAGCCTAGATAGGTTGGTTCACTGCTTCCTAAAGACGTTGAAACTTAAAAGCATCTTTCCACTGGAAGTAACCCGCTCACGGCCACGGCAGCTGTGCCGTGCACGAAATGCCACGCGCTGGGTCGCCCTCACTTCAGGACAATAGAGCTGTTTTCCTTCTTTTCATGCTGCAAAACAGATTCAGCCTGGTTGCATTAAATTCTTATGTTAATGTTCCATTAATTAGCTTTCCTTTCTTTATATTCGGTCTTCATTGTTCTGCTTTTACTTTGTTTCACTCTCCGTATAATTAAAATGTTTAACATTGTTCCTTCCTGTGGTCAGGACACATTCGCTTACGTCCATGCCGCTCCCAACCCAGGCAGACGCCAAATGGAAGCAATTAAAACCAGGAACCATGTTGTCCATCCCGTCGCCCCCGTCCCCCTACACCCAGTCCCCGTCGCCCAGCCTCTCAACGCGGCGGCGACCGCGCTTTTTTGTAAAATCCCATGACCTTCGCCGTTTCTCACGCCGGTGCCCGCTCCCGGCCTGGCGGCGCAGGAAGGCCCGGCACAGGCCCGGCTCGGGCACGGCTCACCCGCTAGTCGCAGGAAGGCCCGGGGTCCTTCTGCTGAAATAACGGTCCTTTTTTTTTTTTTTTAATTTACGTATGTGCATATACGGGCACATATGTATTATTTATACCTCTGCGCGCCCCCCCCCNCAGCAGTCGTTGTGCGTTTTACGCCTTGTGACCCGCCGGCGGGGGGAGGGGAGAGGAGAGGCCGCCGGCTGGGTCGCACAAAAGCCCTGTCGGCACGGCTGTGGTGTGGTGCTCGCCTTCCCCGGGGCCCTCGGCAACGGGCGTGCTTGAAAAAAAAATTAGAAATAAAAGAGAATAGCAAAGCTGCTGGTTGCTTCTTGAGGGTGATCTCTTCTGAAGAGAGGAGCGGCAGTGTGGTCACCAGCGCTGCGGGCCGGCCCACCCTGGCACCCGCCCTGGCGGTGTCTGGTGTACAGAAAAGCTATAAAAAATGTGAACTAAAAATACCTTATTTTTCGATCAGCGAGGCCTGACGGAGTCCGCCTGGCCGCAGGCACTGGTCACAGCTGCAGACGGTGCATGGGCATTGGAGGTACCCCTGCGGCGAGGGCGCGCTTTGACCTGAGTTGGGTTTACGTGCCAGTTGGGCTATACTGGCATAAAACCGGTTTCATGGAAAGGTGAACGAGTCCCTTTTGCGAATGGAAAGCTGCAGTGTCAGAGAAGAAGCTGCTGGACTGTGGATCCCCACCTGAAGTGCGGAAGAGTTAGGCACCAGGTTTAGTTAACATTTAGTTAGCTGCCTCTCCCCTCGAGCTCCCATCTCAGCTTCCCGACTGTGTCGTCCCATGCCCCGCAGCACCTAACTTTCATACACGCTATATCCACCCTTCTGTGTGTAAGTCGGGTCTGCAGTTTCTGCTCAAGAAGCCAGGACCTCATCTCTCTCTCTCACTGTTTCTTTCCCTAGCTGTACAAGGGATCTACTGATACTTTGCCTTCCCCAAAGGCAAACCCATTAAACAGTGTGGGACAGCCTTCTACTATGGTGATGGGGAAAGTAGGGGAAGGAAATCACAGTTTTAAGAAAGCTCATTTTCTACTTTGGGTGTGTTTGTTTTTCGTTAAACACAGAAGTTCATTAAAGCGTGCTGATAAAATCAAGAGATTTATCTAGGAGTTTCTTTGTTAGCCTGTATCAGTTTGTAAAGTATCTGCACGGTGAGGTAGTCTACTGCAAAAAGCGTGAGGGATTTAAATACAGAATATCCATGCTTGGGAAGCAGGCAGGAAGGCAGTGAGAACAGTCAAGGTGCTCTGCTGCCTCTGTCGGTTTAGTCACATTGGACAGAATCACATGGACTTCAAAGAACTCACAGCACAGTGTCAAAAAATACTGTTTTGGTTCACCTCTCCTTGAAAATCCTCTCCTGCAAGCAATACAAACAGTGGTGCCAAAATGGTGGGATATTTCTGGAAAGAGAAAAGTGTTTCTGTTCTGACACCCGTGCTTCCACTTTTGTATATTTTTAACATAAGTTGCTAGGATTTTGAGAGGAGAGCATGGTGGTATCACATCTTTGTTATTAGAATATTGACATCTCTTGCTTCATTGATTTTTTGTTACAGTCCAAGGTTAGAAATAATGATTGTCAGCGACAGCCTCTCTGCTGCTTGCTTTAGCTTCAAGTGATAATGTCAGGCATATTTTATTTTATTTCTCCCCACCTATACAGACTCCCTGCCTTTCTGTCTTAGATTTAACAGGAATAAATGGTTTGTAAAAAGCTACCTCTGAAAAGTTTAGGGCTGCAACATGCCAGCATAAAAGATAGCACCAAGCCAAGCTGCCTTTGTCGCCGCTACTGCTGCTGTCTTGGCATCTGTCGACAAAGAGTCGCTCCAATCTGGGGATCCCTGCTGGGGTGAGATATGGCCATGTCTCCAGCAATGGACCAGGCGACACTAGTGCCAGAACGCTGTGACCATCTGATGCAAGTCGCTCCTAATGAAAGTCCAGCATGGGGCTAAATGAGTTTCCTCCACTGCTGGGTGAGGGGCTAATGATAAAATCACTCCCTGGGCTCACCACTGCTGTCGGTAGCTTTGTCAGGGCATATGGCATTTGGCTAACTGCAGCTCTTGCGAGGTTTCCTCTTGCTGCGTTACCTCTGGAGTTGGCCGGCGGGCTCGGCTGAGAGTCCTCTGCCCACTGCCCGAGGGATGTGCGGGTGCACGGGTGCTCGCTGGGGAGCGTGGCGAAAGGGCGGGGAGTTGCGGGGCGGCATGATTTTGGCACCTGGCGACTGTTGTTATTGCTGCTGGAGAAGCACAGCATGCATAAAATCTGTACCGGTTTGTGGTAGAAAAGGCTAGATGTGCTAGTTAACGAGGTTAGCTGCACTCCCTTGCATGCAGACATGCTTTGCTGCCCCAAACGTGTGGGCTGAGGCATTCTGCATTTCCTGTCACAGCATTCACAGTTTTATTAATGTAAAATAATACTAATACTAATAATATGAATAGGACAGTTGTGGCTAGGAAGTCCCTGGGCAGCTAACAAAATGTAATTTAAAATAATGAGAGAAAGAAGGTAGATTCTATCTTTCAGTAGTAGACCTTTCATTAGAGAAACCAGTGAGAAATAGGGAGGAGAGAGGTAGATTTAAAAAAACAAAAGGCAAAAGCACACATACATAAAAACACACACACATGGAAGAGATCCTGCATGGAAAGTGTGCTGAGAAAAAAACCCAAACCAACAAACCACTGTAGGTATAGGTGCTTACTTGCTGACTTTTATTCTTACAGCACTTTCTTCCACCTCAACTTTTTGTAGCTGATGTTAAATGTGAGACCTGTAATTTTTTTTTCCGAACATAGCAGCAGCAGCATGTTCTCTGCACCTGTTGGTTTTATGATTTGCTTCTCACAACAATTCCTTTGCTGTTGAGACATGATCTGAATGACAGGTACTGCTGAATCAGCTTGTAAATAGAAATGAAGGTGGGTTCAGTGTATTTTCCAAAATAACCTCCCTCTTCATGCCTTGTGTAATTTGCTGCTTTCCAAGTATGCTTTACCCCTCTTCATGTCTTGCCATTTGATTTCTCTGTTGTGTTTTGATACTCTTTTTATCTCTCACTATTTTCCCACATTTTTGTCTTGCTGTCTTCTCCCTTCATCCCCCTGGGTTCCTTTCTCAACACGATCTCAAGAACTTAGTTAACAGCAGAGGCACTCATAAGTGACATGTTTAGTTAAAGCACAGTAATCCTGCCCTTGAGATGCATTCAGGGCAGGTCAAAACCATGTACGACTTTATTTAGAGACCTTCAATTACAGAACTCACTTGCGAGGGGTCTGGTGTAAGTGAACAACTGAGAGGCTGCTTTAAGGCTTAGGCAGCACAGTCACTGCTCTTCACTGACCACACTAACTTCCTGGTGCCCTGGGAATAATAATTCCTCAATACTGAGTTGGGCTGGCTTTTTGACTGTAAGGACACAAAGCAGCTAGTAGAAGGCCATCATCAGTAACATTGTAGTTACAAGAAAAAAAAAAACAATGAAAAACCCCTCCAAAAAACCCCAACAAAACAAAACACAGCCTTACTCTTGCAATCGCTGTCCATATTCTGTAAGTTAAAAGCTCTTCTCAGTAGAGTCCTGAGTTGGGATTTTAGCATGCATTTGGGAAATACGTATTTGTAGCATATGCTCATACGGCATGCTCTGTCTGTGGATCTCAAAGCACTTTAAGCCTGTTTATCACGTAGACCCTTAACGCCCCTGGCAGGGTAGGTTATTTCAAAGATTGGGCAACTTATGCGTTGGGGTCGTGGTCCTTAGAAAAATTTGTTACTGCTAAGATCCCTTCCAAGAACTGAGGCGCTATCGCAAAAGGGGTTTACATGCCTTAGCAGACTTGCCCTGATTTACAAGCTTCTTCCTGGCGTTACTGTCAATCTTGAAAGCCGGCGCGAGTTCTGGATAGGTCAGAGTGGTCACACAAAACTTCATTTCATAGTATCAGATTGAAGCAATGTACAGATGGAAGCCCGCTGCATTTTTCTAGCACTTGTTGCAAGTTGTTCCAATTACCATTTAAAACTAACCTACATCTTTGGATTAAACCAACAAATGCATTAGCAAGTGCTTCATGTGAGCTTCAGGTAATTCTTCTGTTGGTGGTATAATTTAAATAAATCCACTTTTTAAGGGAATTTGCTGTTATTTAAAATACAGTGTTGTGAATCACATGGCAGGGAAGCTCCATCAGGTACAGAAAGCTTTATGTCCATTTGGCTTATTGCTGTGATAATATATTCAAGAAATACACTTTTCAAATGAAGGGAAATAAAATTGAATTTCCTATGAAACACAAACATTTTTTCTGGTAAATATTTTTAATTTGCTGTTGATAGATCTGCATATACCCAGTACAAACCAAAGACATGTTGTGAGTGGCATTCAGTACCCCTTAGAAGCTATGGGAGAAGCAACTGAGGGGCTATGTGCCCTGTGAGATATTCTCAGAGAAGTCAGGCCCCAAGAAGTCCCTGCCTGCATCAGGGCAACCCTGACCATTACCGAAAGGCGTGCAAGCCCAGCTGAGGTTCTGGGGATTGCCAGGATGTCTCTTGCAAGCTTCTGTCAGTACAGTCCCGTGTTTGCTGTGCTTTATCACGTAGCGCTGTCTCACAGAATGGTTCAGGTGTCTTGGTGTGGGGTTGCATCCAATTAAGAGGCTGTGGTCTGTCTCCGGCTCCTGCTCAGAAAAGCCTTATTATAGGCAGCCTTAGCCATCTTAACAAAGCACACTGCTTACACAAATGGTGTATTTTAAAGATGCTTGGAGAAAGAGGGAAATTTTTCAAGTAAGCTTGGTCTGTTAGAGTGAGTTTATACAAAGACTACAGGACAGTTACCTTCTTGACAACTGCTTCTTCTACATAAACAGAGCTACTTGAATACAGAAAAATGAAAGTGATCACTAGCAAACATAATAAAAGTGCTCTAAAATAGGTGTTGTGAAGTTTCTCCTGTTCACCTAAAATCCCAGGCTTCTCTATGGGAAATACTGCCCAAATTGTGCTTCACCTTTTCCCATTTAAAAAAGTTTTGAGGTGAATTTTCAATACTGAAAAAAAAGATTCATTTCACACGTGCTTGGAAGAAAAATTTTTGTTCTAAGTCACTTTAATTTAAAACATTCTTTAATTTATGAAATGTCAGCTTTTTGTCTTCTCTCCACCTTTGTCATTCTCTCACCGTTTTCTCAGTGTTTCAGGATATGTGGCAGCATATTCACACTATGTCACTTTTCCTTTCTGCTTCTCAAAGTCAAGGAAGATTTGAAAACGGAATGGAGGAAAACATAAAAGGAAGAGGGGAGGGAGACAAGTGAAGATAAGAGTAAAAAATCCAGGGCTTATCCATTTTATTTTTATCCTGGCAAAAATAAGAGGAAGAAGTGGCGGGGGGCGGAATCTGATTTAATATATTAATATTGCTCTTTTAAATCCAGAAGTAAACATTTCAGTCAGAAAACAGAAATTTAATCAGCTTTCAAAATTTCCAGTCTAAAATATTTGGGAAAAAATTCTCAAACTGAGTTTGTTTCAGAAGCTGTTTTCAATGGAATGACATTTTGCATGTGAAAAATGCCATTTGGTTTGACTTACAACTTGGCCTGCATTATTCCAAAGGCTCCAAGGGAACTTTGGCGCCATCATTTGTGGTCTTTTAGTGTGGCTCTTGGACACTTTGGTGGTGGCCACGTTTTCAGTATCCACTGGCACTTTATATTCCTGAGAGGAAGACTAGCTTGTTTATAAGGTAGTGCAGCCTTTATAACAATAGCGTAAAAAATCCGTTTGTTTGAAGTAAAATGATGACAGAAAAAGAAACCCCAGTACTTGATATGGAATAATGCTTCACTGAAAATGTTTTTTATCTGGGTGGGAAGGAGAAGGAGTGAAAAGCTAGACTATGGACGAAGACCGTGAAATTTTACAGCTTCATCCTGTGCCTCAGTGTGTTACCAGCCACAGCAGTGGATTGGAAGAACTCCTTACTCCACTGCTTATGCTGTTTCCTGTGGCCTCAGTAAATCACTTAACCTTTGTCCCTAAGCTTCCTTATCCAACAAATGGGAATTCTAATGCTTAATTTTCTGCCTCAGAGGAGTGTTGTGAAGTTTAACTGGTTAATGTCTGCAAAATACTTTGAAGCCTCACAAAATCACCAGGTATATTTTTTTAAAGGAGGAATATGACAAATCCAGGGTGGAAATATATAAATAATATAAATATATAAAACAGTCTTTTCTTGTCTTTTTTTTTTTTCTTTCCCCAGGAACAAGAGTGAACAAGTTGAATGTGAAGTCAGTGCTGCTGTAGAGTATAAAGAACCAATGACTGAATAAACCTGCTTTGGAACACACCCTGGTAATTCACAATTCTATCAAACAATCTTCCATCTCCCCATTTTGAATGACTGGCATTTATGACGACTCCACCATGTGTTTTTCCTTCCGATTTTAACTCCCTTTTTAAAAACACAAGTTTGTGTCTGCCCAGACAAGTAGGAACATTCTCAGCATGGGATATGCAATGAATTAATTGTTTGGTGGGGTTTTTTTTTCCAAGAAAAGTTTAGCTATCCCAGTAATATCTTCTATAGTTTTCTTCCAGTGTGCTGTCAACCCTATACTTATCAGGTGTCATTTCTTTTTATGCAATAATTATGGCATTTTCAGTAGTGCTGGATGAATGCTTCAGAAAGCTGTCTACAAATACTCATTCCAGCTCTTAAATAAACTCATTTCAACTCTGTTCATACATATTTCATGTACACTTTATCTGATCATTCTAGTGAATGATTTATTGGCAGGAATGTTTGCCCAAATGAAAGATTTTAAGGTTCAAGTAATTTGCAAAAAAAGTGAAATCTGCATTTCTAATAATAAAATTCTGGACTATAAACCACAACTAAACTCCAGATCAACCTGTTACTGTACAGGAACATGAAATATGAGCCAAAGTCCAACAAAATCCATTCTAATTTATAGTTCATTTGAATGAACTAATCTTGAGCAAATGGCAGACTAAGAATGATTTTTAAAACATCAGAATATTTCCAACAGATAGTATATGAAAGAAAAACAACATGTCAACAGTAGTGGACAGTTCACACACAGAGTTGCAATTCATAGAATAAATCACTTGCAAATTGTTTGGCCATTTATTATACTTGTCGTATTTGGATGCTGTATTTGGTACAACAAAATTCATGCTGCTTCTCTCTGCAACACAGCAGAACAACCTATTGACAATGCGCTGTTGTCAATAAGGTATCATTTGGAGAAAAGTTGATTTACCCACCGGGTAGAATATTATTATAAAAACTAGAGTTATCCATAACATATTCCAGTTGAATAACTTCTATTTTTCTCTACATTTAGTTTCAATGTGGTCATACCCAATTGATGCATGACTTGTTTGTTTAGCGGAATTATTACCGGTTAAAATGGGCAAAGAGATACGATACCCGTACTGATGAGTGCTATCGCAGGGTGACATTTAAACTGTCAGCAGTGCTGAGAATCAACAAAATGTTTATATACTTTATACCAAGAAGTGTTCATATGTGCAGAATAGTTTGGAAAAGTCACAAGTGCTCTGAGGAGAAGCAATCTAGTATTTACAAAACCCAGATAAGAGTGTTTTGTGACATTATTTGTAATTTTCAAATTTCAGAGTAAAATCAATAATCTCCAAGGCAAAACCCCAAGTTGTTCCCCTTAAAGAACAAAATGTGAAACCACCGAACAAGCAGGCCAACTGTGCTCCTTTTGCACTTTAGAAAGTAAGTTGCGGTTCTACACTACGTGACGGCTCTGTCGTACGGGGATTTGGCCAAGCCAAGAAGCCCATATCTGCAAAGGGAATACAAGTAGTTGAACGATTCTGTCACTGTTGGTGGGATTATGCATTCTGAAAGTCACATCATTGCCTTGCAACAAGGAGGACAAAGGACAATCAACAAGAAACATCCAGAGGTTATCGGTGTGTCGAGGGAGGAAAAAGAGACGTTTAATTATTTAACTGAGACACCTGTTACACACCTAATGCTGCACCATGAGGAATTTCACGGCCTTAAATGCTCTCCAGCATTCATGGCTTTAGCTAGACCTGTATTGCAAGGCAGTGGAGGAAAGGTGACAATTCTATGTTACTTGAGAGCAACATGGTTACTGCTGTCCTTAAGGATGGGTTGCTGCAGTAAATCACCCCATGGAGGCTAAAATTCATTCAGCTGGAGGAGTGAAAGGAACAGTGTCCTACAGCTACTGGGGAGAATTAATCAACCCCTCCCCTTCCTCCTCTCACCGCCTCCGCTTCTCCTATGTCGCGGAGGGCTGGGTAAGTGTACTCATACACTGCGCACAAGATGGAAAATAATTGCCTGGTTTGTGAATCGCAACAAGACTTCAGTACGAGAAAATGACATACCGGAGACCAGGTGCCTGAACAGCCAGGGGTCTCTCTCAGACAAGCAGGATACTTCTGCCCTTTACAGGCTTGCAAGTTTGACCAGGAGATGCTTTCATTCCCAACTTTGGGGCTTGGTGGCTGTTGCTTTTTGTTCCTACCTTATTTTATTATCTGTCCTTTTTAAAAGTGAGGAGTGGTTTTATTCATAAACTGGAAGGTTTATGTGAGGTTCATCAGGATTCATTTCTGTGGCAGTTGAAGGTGAAGAGGGGGTGATAGCCACAGGGGATAACCTAGTGGGGGGGAAATGCCAGAAGTGGACAGACAGAGGGTGCCCAAGGATGTAAATCACAGCAGACGGATAAAACCCCTGTTCTGAATCACCCTCTGGAGAACCTGTCTTTTCCCACCTAACTGGGGGATGCTGGAGGCAATTGGTTATGCTGAGGCTCAAATTAATCTTTCTGTATACCGCGCTTCGGTAGTCTCATGGAGAACTGGCCGTTTGACTTGTGGCATCCTAGGAGCGCTGTGTTTATGGAGTCTGACTGTCTTAAATTCTGAAACGTTTGGTTATTTCATTTCCTCCCAGAAAGAAACAAGTAAACAACATTTACTTCTTTCCTAGACCCTCATTGCTGATTCTACTTAGCTCCTTCACAATTACTTGCAGCTGGAGCCATTAAAAAAAAAAAACATCCTCTCTCTTTTAGATCATGCACAAGATGAGGGCAGACAAATTACAGTGGGCTACAGCTACATTAATTTCATCCAACTCTATCTTCATTTCCTTCCTTTCCCACTTAGTTATTTAATGTGAAAATTGGCCTGTTTTGGTATTATTATGATGATTTTGAGCTTCTCATTCTTCTCTCACATAGCTTTGGCTGCCTAAGATGACCTCAGAAACAAACTGGTTAAAAAAAAAGCAAAAAAAAAAAGTTAGCAGAAGGAAGTGTTCCCTTGTAGTGGTAACCTTTCAGGGAAGAGCACCAGTGTAGCTCTTGCTTACTGAATGCTTTTTGTGGTTATTCTGGGAACATGGGATGCTCCCACTTATTCTGATTAACTTCCGATTAATGTAAAGAATGAAAGTACTTAAAAAAAAATAAAAGAAAGAAGAGCAGAGTTCTATTTCCAGTATGTGAGAAACCAGCATATGGTGCAAACAGGGACAGAAAAAAGATCCCTTTGGTATTTTATTTCTAAAAAAAGAATAAATGAGGCAAATTGCCGCTCAGGCTGTAGCCTGGGTTGTATGCCCATCTATGTACAATGGTTTTGAAACTGCCATATTTTGCCTGTGTCTGGAACGTGTCTTCCTTCTTGACTGAACAGATTTTTGTAGCCCAATTAAATGCTAAATTTGTGGTATTTACTGCCGTCGGCCAATATTTGGGTTGCTACAGTATTGCCTGTGATATGGGAGGGCTAAGTTCACGTCGTGGTCCTGCCAACCAGACTGCACGAAAGTGGGAAAGAAAACCCCTCAAACTCAACCCTAAACTTACCCTGCATTCTGTGGTGCCTCAACTCTTGATATACATTATTTGACACCAAAACCTTAACCTTGAGTATCTTTCCCTCTTTAATTAAAATAGTTTTTAAAAAATATTGTGGTCACCTGCAGTATCACAGCCAAATTTCCATCAAAGTGTGTGATCATGTTAACCTAAAGGACACATGGGGAAGGTATGTATGAAGCAGCCAGGCTGTGAAAGAGAAAATACACAATGAAACTCCGAAAGAAAACAAGCAGTTCTTTCTTCCAGTGTGGTCTGTGCTGTGTCTCCTGTTACTATTATGAAAGATAGTATAAGTTTGTATTACGACAACATGCAGGAGTCTCAGTGAAACTGTATCTCATCACTCTGCAGAGTGGGCTTCTAATATACACGTTCTATTCAAGTTTTTCCCCAAATACACAAGTATACAGACAGCTGAGTCAGAACTTGAGCTAGCGTTGTGGCAATCTGGATCCTGCATGAAAACCTGAGGATAAAAGACATCCCGGACAGCTGCAGTTGATGAAGAGATCATTTTGTCCATGTTCTTCCATTTGGGCAGAGGATCTGGTCTACCTGAACCATTGAACTACCAACACTTGTTTAATCTGTTTCAAACTGATATTTCCATCTTTCTGACCTATCTATCTGCTTGATACTAAGAACTGAACTACTTGAATAAAGAAGTGAAATTAACTGATGGAAACCAAATAGCGTACATATTTAATGGACTGACATTTATCCACAGTGTAACACTTATTTGCATTACTCCAAGCCTACGCTATTCCCTCACTTTGGACTTCAGATGCTCTTACCACTACTGCTTATAAGAGACACTGGCAGGCACTATAAACAGTTTTACATACCTTTTATTTTTTTTTTTAAATGAACTAAATAACGCTACTACACTGTAACATACATAGGGAGTAAGGAACTGAGAATATAAAGGATGTAAAGTATCAAGTAAGTTGTTCTCTCTTGTCAGAGTCAGTAGTCTGGACATTATATTGGCAAATAACACATGATGAATTGCACAGCTCAATCTTCAGCTCATACATGTATATTGGAAAACTGAAGAGAATTAATGTGAGCAATTTTTTAATATTAAATTGAAAATGAGATATCTTTTTTGCCAACAGAATATTACGTCAAATTGTTTTCTTTATTGCATTTTTCTTCTGAATATGATTACTATCTTCCATTTTCTTTAAGAATGCACGATCCTATTGTTTCTCCATACTAACTATTTGGGCTTTCCTTTGATCTAGAGCAATTTCATTTAATTTAACAGAACAGGAGTTGAGTTCTCAAGCATTTTATCATTTCCTTTATGATGAAATCTGATCCAAAGTCCCTGACTTCTGTAGAAAAATGCACTATTATTGACATGAATGTGCATTGTGTCAGGCCTTCACATTTCAGACATTTTTTTATATGTCCTGACAATAGTTCTTGAACTGTGTAGACAGTACTGATGAATTATCCATTCT
>VZSC01014906.1:124046-163531 GCA_013398225.1 Steatornis caripensis
GATGGATTATCCATTCTTCAGCATTTCCAAATGGAAACAAAAAAGTTGGTCAGAGAAAAAATCTTGGTCTCATTGTAGTCAAGGGATGTTCATTACAAATATATCCAAATGCTTTTGTTTTGAGCTATATTTCAAATATATAGACTTACTAGACTTCATTATAACATAAACATGAATTCCTTTCTGACTGGGACTACTAGTGGTTGTCTAAGGATCAGTGAGCCCGATTTGATTACATTGAATATAGGGTGGCCTCAGTCCAAAGGATAGTTATATTATATGTGATGAAATGGGATTATTAGGTAGGATCATTCCACGTTCTGGTACCACAGGGAGTCAGCTAGGAGGAGTGCACCAGAATTCCTTGAGGTGTCGCATACAAAAGAAAGGTTAGTGAAGGCCAAAGAAAAACAGAATTACAAACAACCACCAAACACATACTGGTCAGACCTTGAAGGGGCACACAAGATAAAGAGTGCCAATTGTATGTTTGCTTAGCTGATTTTGAAGCATTTCATTAGGAGGAAAAAAAGGTTTGACTTGAAGATGGGATGTCCACCATATTTAATTGACAGATTACATGCTTACTTGACATGTTACTGTGGAAAAAAAAAGTCAAAGTGATTTGTACTCCAAAAAGTGATAAGGTAGCAAGTTTACTCTTATCTCTTTGGTATATTAACACAGATGAACACAAAGAGATACTAGAAAGTGAAATCAAATGAGACATGAGATTTATTCGTAATTTAAGGAAAAGTACTGATTGCCCCATTCACAGAGGAATTACAAGGTTGGGGCAGGGGACTGTATCTCTGACAGGGGCAGAACAATGCAAAGGGTTCTAGCACGAATGAACACTTCAGTCAGTGAAGAGCTCATTTAAGTGTAAAGTCTTAGTCAAGATAATTCACATGAATGGGATTTTCAGAAAAAATAAGACACGATGTAGTGAGCTCTGGGAAATTCATTATGAATCAAGGCTCATTATGAACTGAAGGCTCAGCTTGAATACAAATAAGGGAAAAAATCCAATCACTTTTACGAAGGAAATTTTATGGAGAATAGCCATTTATAAAGGTAAGAGCAGGATCTGGGAGAAAACCTATGGACCTTCAACAAAGTTCCCTCTTCAGAGCAGCAAGCAAGAGTCACAATGGTCCTCAGTTCTGTTAATTCCTATGTGTCCCTTGCCCAATTCACACACGTTTGCTCTTTTTCCTTTCATACATCCTCAGTGACTGTCTTCTGTGGAACTGTCTTTTTTTACTTCATGCTCCATATTTTAGGTGTCTTGTCATACCAATTTTTCCAATATTCAGTCAATCAGGTAACAAGGTTAGTAAGAGATGACTGGAAGAGATTTGGTTTATCATGCCACTAACTTTCATATTGACAATGATCTANCCATCCTCAGTGACTGTCTTCTGTGGAACTGTCATTTTAACTTCATGCTCCATATTTTAGGTGTCTTGTCATACCGATTTTTCCAATATTCAGTCAATCAGGTAACAAGGTTAGTAAGAGATGACTGGAAGAGATTTGGTTTATCATGCCACTAACTTTCATATTGACAATGATCTATGATAATGATGTGTATTTGCACACAAATACACTATGATTTGAAAGAGAAAAAAGCTGGTAAAATCCCAAACAAAATCTAGAAAGAAACACGACAGAAAATTTGGAATTATCTGAAAAAATCTGGAGCCAGAATCATGACCTGATGCAAGAGAGGAGGAAAAAATTGTCCTAATCTAAGTTTGTTATTACAAATAAAGCAAACATATGTCAGAATAAAGAACAAATAGATACTGGGTGATCTAAAATAGAAATCACAAAAATAGAAGCTTAATGGTTAAAAACATCAGAAAGAAAAGCATGTCTGTTGATGTTGAGAAGGTTTCTCCCATCAAGCTGGCAACAAAACACAGTAGATGGGAGGTGACAGGATGCAAAAAGGACAGAAACATTCAATAAATGTTCAATAAATGTTTCTGTCCCTGCATTTGGAAATAAGGGGAATTACATCTTTCTGTTTGATGAAGATGATGAGGTATATTACCAGCCTTCTTTATTGCTAATGGAATAGCAAAACCAGCTCCTAGAACACAAGCACCTTTTAAATTTGGGGGAGAAAGAATGATTTCACTGCTCAGTTTTGAGGTTTGATTATGACATGTAAATGTAATGGACTTTTGCAAGACCTTTGAATCAGTGGTGCATAATATTCTGATTACAGTCTCAACGGTACACAACATCAATAAAGAACATGTTAAATGGATTAAAAATTGGCCAAATGACAGCTCTCAAAATTGCAATCGTCAGTGGTCGATGGTCAATGCTGAGTTGCTGTTGAGTAGTTGTGTCCTAGTGGTGGGAGGTTACCGTAAGGATCAATGCTGGGCCAGTATTGTTCAGCATTTTCAGTGACTGGGAAATAATGAACTGCAGCTGTGGAAGGTTCTAGGTGACTGAGACATCGTGGAGGCAGGCACGCAAAGTGATCTTGATAAGTCGTAGTTGAGCGTATTCAAATGAACTCTTCTGACTACAGCTAATTCATCTTATCTAAGAATAGAGTTCATGACAAGACAAGGGTGAGAGTAGGGGAAGCCCACAGCCTGGAAACAATGCAACTGAAATAGAGCACATGATTCAAATAACTCTCAGAAAACTTCCAGAATAACTGAAAGGCTGAAGGAATTCCTGCCATCCTTGTGTAAGTGAAGGGAACAGTGAAAATGAATGGGAAAAAACATTTACACATGGCTTTGGCAAGTGGGTGTAAAGACACCTACAGTCCTCGTGGCCATGCTTTTTTATTTAAAAAAAAAAAAAAGGATGCTGAAATACTGGAAAAAGTGTGGAAAGAGCCACAAAAATGATCTGAGAGCAAAAGTGAGGGATTTAGTCAGAACAATCTCTTTAGCTGTTCAGAACAATGGGATGTGATTTGATCACAGGTGGTGGAGAAATATTTGGTACTGAAGGACTACTTAATTAAGAGGGGAAAAAAGGCATAACTATGGCCAAAGGTCAAAACTAGACCCATTCAGATAGCAAATAAGGTGCACATCTTTCACAGCAGTGGTAAGGAGGGACAAATTGTCATAAGAAAGCATTGTTTTGGGGTATCTTCAAATCAAGACCTTTTGTCTTTTTTGAAGATGTACTTTAATTGAACACAAATAATTGATCTTGATACACGCTAATGCATGTGGGTTGCAAGGGCCTATGCTGTGTAAGAAATGAGGGTCAGATTTCTAGTGACCTATCTGACTTTGCACTCAATAAACATATGACTTAAGGTCTCCAAAATTTCAGCTCTTGTGAATTTCCTATGAATTTGTATTCTCATTTGGTACTGTTCTTATTTTATGCAAACCAGTTACTCACACCTTTAAGAAAAACCAGCCATGATTGGTAAGGGCCTCTTACAAAAGCTTACAAGGGAAATGACTGGATCACTAGCCACTGGCTACTCCTTACTTTTAAAAGACACTCCACCTCTCCCCTTCCCATGTGCCACACAAATGCTAAATACGACAACCAGCTCGAAACCCAAGTCGGGGAAGTTTCTGGCAGAAATCCTGGACCTATCAAAGTTAGGGTTTGGTGAAATACTGCCTTGTGAAGATCAGCAGTATGACTATGTACTTAATTATATTTTTTTGCCTAATTTCATGTTGCCATTTCTATCTTCTGCTCCTACATTTTTACCCTTCCTGTTCCCTTTTTTATATTTAACGTGTTAAGTTCTCCATGCAAGGCATTTGTTCTTGGCATAGTTAGATCCCATTGTAATGAAGAAGACTTTCCTAATGCTCATAATATTACCTAGCCTCCTAATAGTACTGAAGCATGGAAAATTTCAGATGTGTTTGTGGCATGTAGCTGATTTGGTGATATTATCTAATGTGATATTATTACTATAGCCTACAGACTATGATTGCCTGTCTCTACACGCAGATAGTGATGAAGCAGCAAACAAAAGCTTTCGAAGTGGGGGAGGAGACGTGGTACAGTCTGAAACTGTTAATCATACAATATAACAAAGAGTAAGAGTTCCAAGTTTGAAAACAGAATATAAGATTATAATTTGAAAGGAAGATAACTAAGTGTGGAATCATCTACAATAGATTTTTTTTTTAAGAGCTTGCCTAATTTAACCCCATAATCCCGTATGCGAGCATATTGTTGCACAGCATCCTTCCTAAAAAAGCAATTATCGCTGAAGACAGATGAACTGTGGAGCAGTTAACATGAAGAAGGCATCTCTATTCACATGTAAAAATGTAGAATTGGGTCAGATTTTGGGATGAAATTATGTCTGTCAGAAAGCGGAGTGTTGGCAGTGCTTTCGCTATTTGCGCTATTACTGAATACAGGTCAAATTTAGGAAAGGGATTTTACTGAAAAATAATTATCTTAGGTCTAATTAGAAGACCTTCCTTTTTTTTTTCCTTTAAGTGTAGTTCCATCATTGCTATCTCATAGCGGTGAAAGGAAAAGCCCTTATTCCTAGAGATTACCTTTCCTTATTATGGAATCATCTACTAGTACCATCTTTCTGTATACATTGGGCTGATGATAAAATGACACAAGCAAAGGAATTTTGTATGCAGCTCCCTGATATTCCAGTTAACAGAATAACCCAGGCTTGGTCTTCATTTTGTGTAAATAGTCATGTGAATTGTACGACACTTAATGGAAGGTGAGAGAGTCCTGCAGTGCAGCAGTGCACATTTTGAGCATGCACTGAGAGACCACAGCCGAGATGAATCACAGTGTCCTTATTTGCATGGTTTCCCTTGTTACTGTCTCCTTTAGCACTGTTTTAGTCCCATTTTGAGCCAACAGTAGGTGGGGAGGCATGTGCTGCAGGAACCACTGTGGTGATAAACCTCGAGCTGCTCCAGGGACTTAAGATCAGGACCTGGGGGAACCAGGATAAGCCCTGTGATGAATCTAATTCTCCCTGTTCCACACTTCCTCTTGTTTCTTTAGATTATGCTTTGATGCCATTAAGGTGCACCTATGGATATGTAATATGCTTTGCATAGGCGGGTGTGGTGTCATTTCCTCAGCCCAGCTTTGCTAATGCAAATTGACAATGTACAAAATCCTTATTTCCGTCCTCTAAGAACCTCATTAGAAAAGACAATGGAAACATACCTCCTCGAACAGAGGGTCCATGAGGCTGATGCAAGCCCAGAAATGGAGATACTATAGTAGCATTTTTTTAAGTTTCCAGAAATGACCACTCACCTGAGTAGTGCAGTCGTAGGTAAACACAGGGCAATTTAATTCAGCTGTTTCTAAGATAGGTAGAAGAGTGAATAAAGTGTTGCCCACTTTGGAAGAACAAATGGGCGAGTTTTTCAGTTTTGTTGTTTACCACTATAGCACTGACTAGCACAGTGTCCAGCTACACGAGCTGAACGGCCAGGTAGAAATTTTATTCTAATCCAACATACCTTGGAAGCAAAAAAAAGCCCACTACAAAACCAAAGCAGTATAGATTATTTACTTGGGAAAATGATTGTGCTCAGACCTTAAAGATAAATTTCATATAGAAATCTTACATTTTTAGAAGTTCAACCTAAAAGCAGCTATTCAATAGGGTTAGGATATGGGAAAGGGTAGTCCAGAAAATAATGGTGAGAAAAGAGTTACAAAAGCCTTTCCCTTTAGGTGAGCTCTAGGAAAGTGCTTATATTCAACCAGAAGCTGCCAACAATGTTAGTACTCAGCAACTTTCCCTCTTCTGAGAATGCAGTAGATCCACTGATAACAGAAATTATGCTTGAGCATGCAGCAGTGACTTAAGGTTAGTGCTTATGAATATATTAACGTTCCTTTCAAACTGTAAGGAACACAAGGACTTTAAAAATAATTAAGCATATTTAAAAGTCTACTGCTCTTTCTGTATGTTAGGTTATTTTGTTATTTGGGGATTTTCCTCTGACGGATTTGTGTTGTAGCACAGTTACTCAGCAGGCTGCACACAAAATGGCTGTTGCGTGGAAAAACCCGTGAGTCAGGTGCCACTGAGCACTCCTGTTGCAGTCGTGGTCTTCCACTGCATGCCCAAAGTTTAGAAACCAAACTGAGGACTACACTGAGAAACTGAACTGAGGACCGCTGAACAAAGAAAATAATAAGCTGGCCTTTTTTTTTTTTTTTAAGTTTTGTTGTAGAAAGAAAGATTAAAGCTGCTCTTTCTCCTTCGTAACATGTGGAAGTTGAATCATAAAGGTCTGCCTTGCAAGGCATCCTAACACCAATGGCTTGAGCCTCAAAAGTTTGGCTCTAAACCTGAAACTCTTTTCAAGGTGGAGACATAATACTAATACCTCTCATCTTCCCAGGGGAGCAGGTTTATTTTCTTCATCAAAAAAAACAAATGTGCTGTTTCAGACGGGTAACTTCATGACATTAACAAACTGTAAATAAATGACATAAATCTTAGAACAACTTTGGAAACCCATACTGTATATTTGATTGCTTCTAAGTGCCCTTTCAAGGCTTACCGATCTTCTTCCAGTCTATAGAAATGATTTTGGGGCAGGGAGACTCAGCATTTTTCTGCACGTGTCTCACCAGGACAGAAGAACTGAACGTGACTGGTTCACCTGCATGCTCCTGTGATGTAGAGAGAGTTGGCAACTCTGTGATTATCGTGTTAAATGAAGTTGCGAGGCTAAAGCCCAGAGTTCTGTGCCTTTGCTGATACATCAGTGGTATGAAGAGAATGATACTGTTTTCCTCGTGCTTTGTTTTGCCTCTTTACAAGGTTTCTGAGGTGTGGGTTTATGCTGATTATGGGTGTCTACATCAGTGAGCACTGGAGCCCGGTCACAAGCAGCACTTCTAAGAGTTATTATGGAATAAATAATAAATAGTATTGATGAAGGAATATGGACTGCTAAGAAGTGGAGCAAAATACTACCTCTTCTGCTGTGAAGTCCCAATTAAAAGAGCTCATGTGCTCTTTGGTTTTCTCCCTATGGGTGTTGCATATTCTCACAGACTTCACTAACCGTTTCAGAGCAGGACAGCTGACCTTCAAAAGTAAATACGTTTAAAGCTGAACAAATCAGGTAATTACAATAAAAACATGATTTGACAAGCAGCCTCTGGACAGAATTACAGTTCTATACACAGCCTTCACATTCAATTAGGATGACTGGAAATGGCAAAAATATTTATTTTACTTTTGCTTGATATTTGTGGGACACTGTGTTTCTAAGCTGTATCAGAGGTCTTTCGAAAAGAAAAAAATAGTTCAGCTTAGATACTGAGTTCTTGCATCCGTCACTGGAAAGGATGTTAGCGAGGTGTTACCGAGAGGTACTTGAACCCTCTTCTCCACCCAAGTCCCTTGCGACACAGGACTTCCCTCCCAGCACGGCCCTCCTCCCTCTCCCGCTCTCTTTCTACCACCTGTTGGCAGCTCGTAATTGGCACGTCTGCAGAGCCGTGCAGAGAGAAGGGGCATTTGTCTGTCTCCAGCCTCTCCCTTCTCCTTTTCTCACTGGGGAGAAGTGCAGGTAGCAGCCTCCCGGCAGTAAGGGAACACACAGAAAGATAATGTGAATGGTGAGAACCAGAGATGGCAAAACATTAACTCCAGAAAGAGAGTAGGACACAAGGCTAATGCTATGAGCATTGCTGTAGTATTAGCACATCGTAATATTCGCATCAGCACTTGTAATCAAGAAAGACGCTTCATTGTCACCTGTCATTACTGCACGGCCCAAGCTGCCAGATGTTCCCAAATCAAGGACAAGTTGCAAGGTCCAGACAGAAGCGCTAAGCAGAAAAACAGGTGATCTGTGATGAGATATTACAGCTCTATGCATTAAGATCTTGGATGACTTCAGTGCTTTTAAAGATCAGGCCTGTGATATTCCCTATTACGATAAAAGTCAGTGGTGTTTTACCTTCCGAGTATACCTTTACTTTGAAATTCTTCCCCCATGTTGACAATGTGCAAAATTTCACTCTGCAGAAGAAAACTGAATTATACAACTAAGTAAATAAAGGAGAAAATGCGCTGAGAGACCTGTGGGATCTTGCACTGCTGCAGCGTGTGCAATAGTGCACGTGACTATGTCCCTCAGGGACAGGTCCTGGCTCCAGCAGCAGCAGATCGGTGGGGGATGAAGCAGAGGAGGAAGAGCCTTTCTCCACACAGCGCACTGCAATCTCGCTGCCCAAGTGCTCAGAGCAGAGTGATACTTAATGGCATCATGATACGTTGGTTTCTGGTGAAATGCTCAGATGGAAGCACCCTCACTGTGGAGACAGAGAGCTGAAATCCAGAATGTGCCACAGGAAACATGCAGGTCAACCCTGAAAAGCAAGGTCAGAGAGAACCAGCACTCCCTGGATCTGCAGGACACCAGTAAATTCCTTTGCCCACTGTAGATCTTAAGGCACCTAAAAAATAGGGGCAAATCCTATAGAAACAACTTTTAAAAGCCCTTCAATCCCACTGAAGCCAATTTCAGCAACACCCTGTAAAGCACAGAACGCTCAGGGCTACAATCAAGAGAGCACTATAATCTAGTTAAAAAGATTAGATGGGTGAGCAGGTCCGGTGAAATCCCTGGTGCTACTTCCATGCATAAGAGTTTAGCAGGATGAGGCGTATGGTGGAACCAAGTCCCAAACAGGCAGGAGGTCTGGGATGTTTTGGGTAAGTCTGGCAGAAGGACTCACTTGTACAGAATTGCTTGGGGTCCAAGTCACAGAGAAATGTCTGCAGGGCTGTATTTATTAGCAGTGTTGCTGTAGTGCCTTGGAGGTTATGTGCCATTCTGTCCTGGACTATTGCCATGGTGCAAAGGTGCCTGAGCTAGCAGACACCCAAGCTGGCACATCTGTGTGGCACCGCTCCGTGCCAAACGGTTCCACCAGCTTGAATCCCAAAGCAGCGTGGTGACACCGGCACGGCACAGCACCAAGCTTGTCAGAGACACGCGAGAGGCTGGTGCTTTTTCACTGATGCAAGCACAGCACTATGCTGCTGTAGCTGGGCTGCCTCTGCTCCCAGCAGGAGCTCAGGTGCTGCTGTCCTGAGCATCTCTGCACAGTGTAAAAACATCTAGTCACAAACCAGAGCCCCACTGTGCAAAGTACGTGACAAACACTGCACAGAAAGATACCTTGCCCCAAGGAGTTTACTATCTAAATAAAATGGAACTAGTGTAGAGTGCACATTGCTCAGTGTATAAAGCAGTGCTTGTCACTTTTTCTGCCAGCAATGTGCCAGAAGTCAAGCTATTAAACTGCAGTTAGCAGATGGGCTAGGTACTCCCATTGCTTTTGCAGAGTACCATGCAGCTACCAGGGCTCTTCATCATACACCTGACTCCATCAGAAATCCATAGCTATATTCTCTAAAGAGTGATATAATATCTCCAAGCTCGATGAGTTATATGTCCCTCATTAATATACCCTTTATTTTCAGGGAGCTCCCATCTTTTGAAAGGGTGAAGATTACTAGATTACTTGAGGTTTTAATAAATGAACCGCTGCAAAGGAACATGTTGCCTTCCTCCTCCTAAAAAGACACTATTTATATCAATAATCCCATTGCGGGTGTTACTCCAAGCCTCAGAACAGAACAGTGACAAGTTAACCAACCACTTTTGTAATAACATTTACTGCCCTTTATGAAGTTAACAAATCTATTTTTCAAATTTCAGTCATTTAAAATACAAAGGGAAAAGCCATTTTTTCATATGATAAAATGTAGCTGCTGCTGGAATCAAAGAGTCAACCACATTTTTTTCATTAATTTGATTATTCTGAAATGATTGATAAGATTAATTAAAATTGGCTTGATTCAGAGATCTTCAGAGGACCCATCCACACAACTCTTGCAATTTCCACTTGAATAAAAATGGAACAGCATCTATAGGGAGACAGATATACCCAGCATGCCTCTTTTCCTTTCTAAGTGTATGGTAGTTATTATGCCTATTATTCTCCTTGTGAAGCTTCAGTCCATACAGAATACTTTGACGTTTTTTTAGTAGGGTGTAGAAGGAAAACAAAAAACCTGTGAGAGAAAGAAAGAGAAATAAGACAGAAAGAAAAAGAGAAGGAAAGAGAGAGGGGGGAGAGAGAGAGAGAAGGGAAGAAAAAAGGAAAAAAATGAAAATTAAGTATAACTTCAACCAATTAAAAAAGCTCAGCTTGTCTGCAGTGAACCTTTTGGGGAACAGACAATTTCACCTCCGTGAGCATAATGCCTTAAAGACTTCCTTTAAAGCTGTGAATAAGCAGTAGCTCTTCACCCTTTTCCCCCTCCCTTTCCTGGGCTGTGATCTAAAGTTGTGTCCCTAATAAACAAATAGTATTTGTGTGAATAAAATCAAGCTTGTATTACCAGATCAAGGCTAAATTCTTCAATATTATTCACATAAAATATCATGTTTAGGGAGGTCTTAACCCACTCTCTGGAACCACAGAGTATTTCTTGAGTATATCTAGGAAAACCCGTTAGCAGGCATTTATTTCTCTGTTTCATGACCTGCCCTACTGTTGTCTACTCTTCGGTGTAACTGTCCTGTTTCTGTAATGAAAACAACCTGTGGAAGGGCACAGGCAACACAGAGTTCCCACCACTGCCCTCCCTTGGAGGTTTTTTCCAAAACGTGTGCTCCCCAAAATGATTCTTTTGTAACATCTCAGTAGAATCAGACTCCATTCAGACAAATTTCAGTGATCATCAAGAAAAGATAATCAACACATTGCTATTCCCCATCATTGGTATGACAGGTAAGGCCATAATCCAGCTGAATTTTAGGTGTGTGCCTAATTAAAAATAAAAAACAATTTTAAAAAATACAGTTGACTGCTCTTCAGTAAATTGGCTTCAGTGGGCTTTGATATTAAACACGCATGTAGGTGTTTTACTAAATTGGGTCCCATAAATGAGCAACATATTTAATATGTATCACAGGGGAAAAGTAACTCGGTTTAAAGAAGTAAAAAGAACAAACTACCACTTCAGGTGGCTGAAGTATCACTGTTGATTATATAAAACAGTTCCTGGTCTATCTAATGTTGGTGGTACCAGTCATTAAACATTATAAGGCAGTGGAAACCTGTTCCTCATCCAAACTCAATGGGAAGTTTTGGCATTTACTTTACTAGTCTCAGAATTTTTCTCAAGACTTTTCTCAGCCATCCATGCGCTTAAAATAATGCACGTGCATAACAGATGTACTTTACCACAGCATTACAGTTTAGTCAGAGTGCACATTAAATTTCTCTTTACAGTACTGGGCAAAGATTTCCATATCTGCATGAGTCTACTTTTTGTAAGCTCGTGTACAATGTAGGCCAACATTTGCATGTGAAAAGTCATCAAAAATCAGAAGGAAAAGTGCCTACCTCAGTCATTTTTAAATAACTCAGGCCATTAATTGGTAACCTTTGTTTCTCCTACTTGCACAGCCCTAAATTAGTTTTATGGATTAAGTATATTTGAACTTTTAAAAATGATTTTATAGCTTAGAAAGCAAAACACTGTATTTGCAATTGCACTTCAAAAACAGTGGAGAAGAGGTGTGCGTGGGGGGGAACTGATTAAGAATAATTTCTTGTATCTTGATTACAAATTTTTACTGGAAAAAATCGGTCTAGTTAGTAAGTGCAGCACCAGCTCAAAGGTTCATGGAAGAAAATACTAGTATTAGTAAAAACAGTTTTCACAACAAAAAATGCAGCGTCTCATTTGTTTAGAAGGCAAAGCTTTAAGAAACCAACAGCCACTAGCCAGCTCTATGGCGCATACCAGTTAAAACACAGAATACGAGAAACCTTGGCTGTTATGATAAAAATGTAACTTCCTCTAGTGCCACTTATGACTTCATTACCACTTCGATGTCCTTATTTACAGAGTCCCAACATGATCTTTTAAGCTCTGGCATAATCGCAGGTTGTCTTCCACTCCTGACAGGTGTGGTGTTAACTGATGCAAAATGAATCTGTGGCACTTGGGACTTAGAACCAGATGGTCTGGCCCACGTGAGAGCGTTGTGCTGCTGAGGATGGACTTGTATGCTGCACGGCTGAGGTTTTCCCGGAGCAGGTTGTGGTTTAAAGCTCTTGACTTCTGGTTTCTAGAATGGACCAGAAGTGGAGGTAGATTCTCAGGCAGTAGTTGCTCAGCACTTAAAACAGTTTCACATGGTACAATTCAGTCTTGTGCCATGGGGCTCCGCTGGCTTTGGGACATCTCTGAACATCCTAATCATTCACATAGTATTGGTACTAAGCAAACTGGTATCACAGTAGCAAGGGAACTGTAGACATCATCAGAGCTGCTGCTAGTGCTTGCTACAGAAGTCCTCTAGAGGAAGCTCTCACTACTGCTGAAGAAAAGCATTACTGAATTCCCTACCCCCTTACCCAAACCACACGATTGAAAACTAACCAGCCAACGAACCTCAGAGTTCCTTTTGCTTGCTTTGAGCTTTACAGCCTTTTGTTCCCATTTCCAACTTGTCCTTTCAATCATGATAAGGAAACGTGTTAAAAGAATTAACCATGAAAATGTAAATGTTTTGCATAATCGCGTGACTCCAGGAGATGGAGCTTTAACAATACAGTTTCTGGATGCATCTGTAGTAACCTCTGCCTCTCGCACTACCCTTGGTTTGAAACAGGCAGTAGCTTTGTCCTGGCCTCTCTCTACCAGGGGAGGCAAAAGATAACATTCTTCACAGTTGTGAACAGTTAGAGAGCTTCCCAAACCAAGCAGCACCATGTGGGCAGAACTGAGGATATTTCCCCAGCCACGGCTGCCTTGCAGAGCAGTTTCACAGGCATATTTTTCCCTCCCCAGCATGGATCTCCTACCCTGAATCAGAGCTCAAGAAATTCTAGAGGACATCTAAATGTCTGCTTCTGCTCCACACTGGAGAGAAATCAGATGGATTGCCACTCCTTGGTGCTGTCAACATTAGGGAAATAAGTGCCCTAGTAACTGTCCCTCAGCAAACACTTTTAAGTCCATAGTGGTGGGTCTCACCATACTGGGCAAGCACGCTCTTCTACTTCTCTTGATCAAAGCATGTTTCGGTACTTTTTCAAGTTGGACTCTTTGGTCTCAATCTTTTGGCTCATACAAGGTAAAGTGAGGAATTGGGACCAGTGCTGCTCCCTCACGGTAACCCAGTTACTTAAGCTTGTCATTTTTAATGAGCTTTGTGAAGGCTCTGGTTTATATTTCACCTCTTCATAGGTGCTGTGAAGTGTGTTAACACAACAGCTTCTCAAAGAACTTTTATGCCACTAGCCTATACTTTAGGAGAAAACATAAACAGAGCCAAAGGAAATACTGAAATAAGCATATGCATTTGCTTACCTGAGTTTTCTCTCCATTCTTGAGCATTCATCTGAATCTTTTAAGGCTTTCAGGATCTTGCCTTTCCCCTTGCATATAGACCTGTATGGATTTCCCTTAACCACCTGGCATCCCATCTTACTCCTGCAGCTGCTGAGGTAGCTGAGCACTTCTGCCTCTCAATAAATAAGATGACAAGAGACCGTTTTCTTCGTGTTCACCAGATTTCTTTGTCAGATAATCAGCTACTTAGTTACCAGCTCATGAGGGCAGGTGATTTTTCTGGGTGGCAGCCTATTCCTCACCTACAAGTAACTCTGTGTGAAGAGATGATAACAGAGGCTCAACAACTTTCTGTTGTTAATCTCTGTCTTCATCATGTGAAACTCCAGTCCAAGAAGGAGGTAAAAAGGATAGCTATCCAACCTATTCCTAATGGATACTTTGGTTTTAAAAAAAATCTGTCTTAAATATATATGCAAAAGTTCACTGCCTCAAAGAGGAAATTATTATTTGTTTAGGGATGGATTCTCTAAGTTGTCATAGAGATCCTACTCAGACACCTCTAGGTTGATTATTTTGTGCAGATGAACTTTTTTAGCTGATTGGACATGTTTGTATCTTGATGCAGCATAAGGCTGATAGAGCTTTTCATCAGTCAAACTGAATCAATCCATCCATCAAATATTGGTGCGTGACTAGCAAGTGAAACCTATCCTTACTCTATCAGTCTTTCATTCCTCCCTATCTTCAAAGTTACCCACTCCTACAGACCAATTAATCCAGAGGCTGACAGTGTTAACTCTTGCTTTGATTTTTTTTTTTTTTTTGTGGCAGAGTATCCAAAAGTATTTCTTGGCTTGTTCTAGCACTTACTTTCCTTTGCTTAGTGGTTCAGCAACAAACATGCACACTATTGCTAATTAATATGTTTGAAATTCTATCCTGGCCCACAGCAGTAAAAAAAAAAAAAAAAAATCTCAGAATCTCAGAAGTCTTTGACTGCAGTAGCTATTAATCAGCCCTAAGCCTTTGCATTTGTCCTAATTCAAAGCATTTGTTTCACAACATATTTTCTGCATACCACACCAGTGTTGATCAACGTAGGTTTCAAAATTCTTGTTTATTTTATTTTACAGCATGTCAGTCTGGGAAGTTAGACAAAAAAGCCAAAAAAGAAAAAAAAGGCTGTTTATTTGTCTCATGCTGGGGAATTTCAGACTCCAGCAGGGTTCAATGGAGTGTGTGTCACCATCACAGAGCGTGCTAAGGAGGCATACTGAGTGGGAGCTGTTGATGAGAGAGAAGGGGCAAAAGAAGTCTGCGTTTGGCAGCTGAGAAGACACAAAGGAAAACAAACAATACTCTTTGCAGAGGGGCCTCTTTCATGCTGTACAATGTATGCATNCTCCAGCAGGGTTCAATGGAGTGTGTGTCACCATCACAGAGCGTGCTAAGGAGGCATACTGAGTGGGAGCTGTTGATGAGAGAGAAGGGGCAAAAGAAGTCTGCGTTTGGCAGCTGAGAAGACACAAAGGAAAACAAACAATACTCTTTGCAGAGGGGCCTCTTTCATGCTGTACAATGGATGCATGTTATTATTGGCCTGCATTGTCCATTCTGCTACATAAAGGGAAGGAGCCTCTTTCCACAAAACTCTACTCTACCATGCACAGAAGGTGTCAGCTCTGCAGCAGCTCTACTCTGTGGCCTCTGAAGACCTCAGGGGAGAGACACTGGGACTGTCTCTAAACTGAGAGACTGCCTGGGATATGGGGAGGATATCGTTCTCATTCTGCTCTGTAGCACTTCCCTGAGAAAAATGAATAAACTAACGCATTATGCAGATATGGACATCCCAGGGCTCCCGACGTGCTAAGGATGGATCTAGGCAGCCTCTTTCTAAAATTTTGCAACTGAAGTAGAGGGAAATTTGAGATGTTTTCTTTGCCTCAGATCTCTCACACACACATTGACTCTCTGGATAAAGGCTAAAACATTGCTGTGAGCAATGATTTATCGCTGCCTTTTTCAAAATGCTCCTCCATAAGAATAATTTTTGCCCTTGTAATGAACTGGATTTAATCCAATGGCAGGTATTTTTAAAGTATGCAGGCGTATTGACACGTTCTGCAGGGTCTGCTAGCTCTAACTCTCATTGTACAATAATACTGTGTTGTTCCTGCCAAAGGAGAGCATGTTTTTAAGGAAAAAGTACCTATCTATTTCCAGGAAAGGGCAACTGTGAGAGAAACACAACTTGCTGCAGCTGAGGTTGCTCTGCCCATTCTTTGAATGAGATACTCGAAGAAGATAGAAAAAAAAAAAATCAGAACTTTACTTGAATGAAAACTAGAAGCTTTAAAAAACAGGTATGCTAAATAGATAACAGATTTAAATAAAAAAAATGTTTAAGTCCAACTCCAGTCTTGCCAACTCTGTCCTTGCAGTTTCTGTGTTTGGGTTGCAGTGACTCACTGTCCAAGCAGCTAAACCTGCCTGACCTCCCGGGAAAGCCTTCTTGTCACGTCTGAGGCAGACAGCTCTCACCTGCCTCGTGGCTCTTCTGCTCCCTGAGCAGGCTTAGCAGCTTGCCCCAGAAAGGAGCCATTTCCCCCACCCACCCAGAGCCCATCTGACCTATTCTTACAAGAACATATATAATAACTTAGTACGGATAAATCAGATACTCCCCTTCACAGCAATATGATTTTGCCAGCTTTCTAAACAGTGCTTTCAACTCCCCTTGGCTCTGCAGAAGTTTTCTGGCTTGGATGGTAGGAGATGTTCCTTATTTGGCTGATTTCTCCTCCTTCCCTCCTGCGGGAGCACTCAAGGACAGAGGACTTATCCAAGGCTGGGACAAAATAGGCTTATCTGTAGCACATCACTGCGTAGAGCAAATATTGTTGCTAGCTTCTGATTCCCTTTTTTTCCCCAAGGTAAGTTTAACTCTCATTTGGTTTAGGCATTTAGTTTGCCTTTGCTTTTTTCCTTCCCTAAAGATGCCCGTATTCAAAAATAATCCGTGTCCCTGCTCTCTTTTGGTGTAGAAAGAGCCCTGCATTTTTATCCAAAAAGAAGAGGAGGAGTGAAAAACTGGTTGATTTTTTTGGTAGGATTTGTGATTTCCCTGTGTCGTGCTGGAAGACTCAAACCCGGTTTGAGGGGACAGCTAGCAGGGATATCATAACAAGGAAAACCTGAACTTCCTTAGGCTCAAGACATGCTTGCAACATGACAGTGTCTGTAACCTTACTGCCATTTTTCCCATACAAATCTGGAGTTTGAGCACAGCTTACAGATCTACTTAAACAGCTGATTCACTGATATTTTCATCTTGAACCTTTCCATGTCCCTTGCAAGAGAATGAGTTTTTGCCTCTGCATCTGTTCTCAGGCTACACTTTGGAAAAGTCTACCAGTCAAACAGGATATTAGACCTTCATTTCTCACATGTACAGTAAACAAAGGGGGAGGTGGGGAGGAGTAAGGGGGGGTTGTGAATAGGAAAAGAAAAGGAAAGGAAAATGTATTTGAGCTTGTGTTTCCTGATGATAAGGGTGAAAAATTTGGGGTGGGTGTTACTTTTTAAGAGATCCTTTGGGACAAAGAATAAGGGAGGGGAAGGGAAAGGGAGGTCTATATAGTTCCTATTTTTCTGCTCATCTTCAGAGTTAGTGTTACTCAATGTATAGGTGCAATGTATTGACCCACATCAAGAACTAATACATGACCCTACTAATGCTCAGTACTTAATTCTTGCACAGAATATTTTTCCCCGTAGCAGCAGATCACACAACAAATTGCGAACTTTGGTAAACAAGTCTCTTATCTTAGTTATGGAAAAGGGAGGTTTTGTCGGTAAAGAGCAAATATAATGCAGATTTCCTAATTCTCCAGATCAGTGTGCGGACCTCTAGACCATTAAGCACTACAAAAATCAACGAATTACATAATGTAATACGGCAGTGGGACTGTCTTACAGCTTGTCCTTGACAGATGTTTGTATTGACAGAGAACAGCCCAAAAGACAAAGGCTGCACCATGACAATTCCATAAAATCACTTAAAAAACAAAAAGAGTAACAATCCTCAGGGCTCCAAACCTTCCAAATTAAGGAATTAAAATCCCTATAAAATGTCTAACCCCGGAGGCTTTTTACTGTACAATTATCACTGGTAAATATATAGATTATTTAATTAATCCACTTGGTTTTAAGTTGTCTGCTCTTTTATTTTCCTTCTGTGCCTCGCTTTGGTGGTTTGAGCCCCCTGGCACCTTTAGAAATTGCTGAGAGGTGTCTGGTAGGAAGGATCGGAAGTTCACAGGCACAGGTGGATATGGTGTGAGGGACCTCATCCCAATGTCTCAGTCCCATCTCCACTCAACACTTACCCCTTGGATGCAGCCCTAAGTTCAAAGGTACACCCAAAGTGGCACCCCAATGGTACAGTCTTGCCAGCTTTGCTTTTAATGAGATCAGGGTTTCACTAGGCTCTGGAGTCTGCGATTCAAATGCTCTCCTCACTGTTCAGTTAATGGGATCAGAGCAGCTCCATCTGTAATGTGCGGGTTGTCTCCTGGGTAATCTGCCTCAAGGAGATGGATTGAGAAGCTTACACCTTTAAATATGATGCAGTCAAGGAGAATTATAATTATTGCATGTATTAACACGGTGCACAAGGCCCAAATTACATGGCATAGAAAATATGAAATAAAATGGAATATTGCAATAGCCAATAGTCAGAAAAAAACCCTCATTGATAGAGCATTATCCATGCTATTGGAAAACTTTGCTGTGGAGAAAAGAAACAGAAGATACATTCTCCCTGAAACTACTGGAAGTCCTCTAGGGCCGTGAGGCAGATCATCGTACTTAGCTTGTATGTGGGAGTTGGAAAGAACTCCGTCAGCTTCATCCTGTCATTTCTTCTTCCTCAGAATCAGCCTTCTTCCTTTCTTTAAGATCAGAGAACTACTTTTGCCTCTTCCACTGGCCCATGCTGTCCATTCGTCTAAGCACACTGTTTAGTTAAAATGCTCATTTTCTCAGAGGAATTGTTTCCAAAAGTTGTCCACTCATTCTCTGCACTGGCAGAGTAAGGAGGAGGTTGAGCGGATTTTGGGAAGAGCTGAAATCTTTGAAGTTGAATATAGGATCTGGGTGCTCAGTTTACTTTTCTGTTACTGGGAATTATGCATATAAACCCCTAAGCTTTTGAAAATTGTAGCCTAAAGCGTTGATGTGTCGGTCTTAGCCTGAAGGAATGTAGGTATCATCAGTTACAAATACAGTTGTTGGCATTTAGCTATCAAACTACTTGATTTGCATATATAAAGATTGTTTTAAACTCCAAGTAGTAGATCTGGTGTTGCCTGAGTTGAATACTGAGCACAAAACTGCACATACAAGATTAGGCTCTGATGCCTTAAAGAGCCCTCAGGAAACAGAGCCTTGCCTACACAGACAAGTTGAAGTCAAAGGCACTGGAAACTGAAGATAAATGCATTTTAAAATATCGTTCTAAGCCCTATTTATTTGGCCCAATAACTGCTGTTATCTGACATTAACTCTATTAGAAGTGGGCACTGATTATAACTATTTCCATACTTGCTTCTTTCACTATTAGGATGTCTAAATTCACACCCGTAAGGGACTGTCTGAGTCCTCGTCAGAGATTTTCTTCCCATTATGCGCAGTTTAAGAGTCATTGTAATTTCCACAGAAACTCCCACTGTCGATACATTTTTCTAACTAATTCATTCTTCTGTATGAGTTTAAATATAGTAACTGAAACTTGTATTTCTTTGCTTCAGAAATCTGCTCCAAAGGACAGAAACACCATGTTGTATTGTGGGTATGAGTAAGGCGTTTTCGCTGCTTTGGTGGAGGGGTTTCTTTATTCCATATCAAACAATATTTTTTAATCTGATTCCCACCTCATACATTCCAAATGCCAAAGTCACAATAATAAGTACGTGAAATTACCTAAACCCTTTCCAGTTATTGTAGTTTCAAATGTTTTACTGAGGATCACAAACAAGCACGTTAGGGACCAGCTTCAGAAAAGACTCATGTTTGTAGCGAACCTGAGCATGCTGTGCAGTTTCATTAACATCAGTGGGACAGGAGTAGAATACATCGAGTGTGGATGAAAGTCTTAGCAGTAATGCATCTGGTTTTGAAAGTGGCATACTCCATGCTTGTGAAAGGAGAAAACAAGGTCTCACAACTGCAGCTTCCAGATGCAGACTTGTATGAAGTTTTAAAAGCCTGTGGGATGTTGCATGCTGAGTTAAAGAACTTGATATGGAAGTAATTAGGTATCAGACAATAAGCAAGATAGATAGATAGATAGATAGATAGATAAAATAATGGAATAAGAGCTTTTAAGAAAGGTAAAGCACTGCTCAAACCTCTCCTCCGCTTACCATTCCTGACCTCCCTTAAGTCAGGCACGATGAAAGATCTACACACTTTTTTCTTCTAATAATTTCCTCAGTAATCAAGGAGCGGAAGTTGTTAAGTGTAGCATGATCGGTTGGAAAAGATTTGCTCCAGCATTTGGTTCTCGTGCCAAGAATATAAAACTGTCTAATAGGAAGTCCTCCACATATGAGCAGGGAATAGAGCTGAAGTAGCAATCAGCAGCTGATTGAGGCTATCTGACCACACTGACCAGCTGTCTAAGCAGGAATGGCAGCAAGTGGTGGCTGAGATGTTTTAGACTAGACCATGCATCAGATCCCACGGATTCTGATAGTAGCTCTATTCTTTGCGCAAAATCCTGCAACTACTTGCAGGGCTGTACAAGGACCAGAGTGCAAGTAGGTTTGGAGGTAGAATAAACAACAAAGAGAATTCAGTGTCCCAACAAAAAGAGGTGAAATTTTGGCGAGACCTGTACACTAGGAAATGGAATGGGAGATAACTTGGTGGGATAGAAAACTGAAGAATTGTGATCTTTGCTGCTCATTCTACCATCTTCTACCTCCCACAACGAATAAGGAGCACTTCGGTGGATAAGTGGATCCTCTGGCTTGTTTTAATGCCAGCAATGAGAACATTTGTGAAGCAAAGCCAAGCATGCTGGCAAACATCCATCGATCATCCTTTCCTTCATTAAAGTCCTCTCACCTTGTGAGAATAAATTGATTACGCTACCATAGGACACGCTTCCTCCAGCACTTCAAAGCCTGCAGAGGTGGAAGCTGGATTTCAGCCATAGTGCCTGGAGCCTTCAAGAGTTAATTAAACATAATAGTAACCTATATATTTACAGGTCCCTTTTTGATGACAGCAACAGAATAGAGGTTAACCCCACTTTTCAGGTTCTCCCTCAGGATTTGTTTGAACTTTGCTCTTGTTCCACCTCTACATCAGGCATGAACTGAGTTCTGCAAGTCAGAATCTCCAGATACAGACACGGACTGCAGGGATGGAAAGACTGAGTGATTTGCCAAAGGTTATACATGAAAACTGTGGCAAGGTACAGTTTTGTTATTTCATCCTTTTCTTCTCTCACAAATTCCCTGCCACCTTCTTTCTTCTATGGTGAATCATGAGAATATTAATACATAAATCAGAAAAATGACATATAGGCAACTGGCTGAAATTCTGCAAAGCACCTTACTGCTGGTGAGATGGCAAAGAATGAAGAGCAGAAATCTTTGAGATGTACCAGTCCTGATGCAAACAGCATTTATTTAAACTTCCACATAAAGATCAACTAAGCAGCTTTAAAGACATCACTGAAACCTTCAAGCTGCATAACATTGATGAAAAATTGACTTGGAATCGACACGCTGCACTGTACTTACTAGCCCTGACAAGGTGGATAAAAATAGCAAGGAAACAATGGTGATGTCAATCAAAGACTGGGTGAGCCAAAGAATTTTGCAAATACTCCCACGTGGAGTGAGTCAGAGATGAAGCGGAGAGTTTGAGAAACCCAAGGCAAGCAAAATCTCTTTAAAAGAAGTTTCACTGTATGCTCAGAAGCCTTAGACAAATTGAATTTAAATCAACTGAGAAATGTTTTTAAAAAGGGAGGGAAAAAGGGTGTTGAAGGTGTTTCAGTCCATTGTCATGGTGACAGGTTCTCTATGAGTTTGTTTCCCCAGAATTTTTCCAAACAAAATGCTAGATGCAGTAAATAAGCCAGATCTTTAGGCAGTATAAATTTCGCAGCTGAGATTTTGGCAACGAGAACCCTGATGCCTATGTCTTCATGTGACGATCTGATCAGCACCCTGCAGGACAGATCTAGTACAGAATACTGATGTCTTCTATCAGTAAACAGAGACAAGGACAAGTTCAGCAGCCATTGAAAAGAGCATGGCATGCCATTATAAGGTAGGTTAGGATAGGAAGTAAACCAGCATGTTACAGCCAATTGGAAATTTGGGGGGAATTTTGGGAGGTAGACAAAGTTATTTGAATGTTTTCCAGAAACATCAGAATAAAATAAAGAAAAAAACAACCCACAAGTGAGTATCATACGTCTCTAAACATGTCAAGCAACCAAAAATGTCCCAAGGTTTATAGAAGACAGTATTTTTAGATCTAGTATTTTAAGGTGTCATACACACACCAATGACAAGTGCTTTAATGTTTGTGTTGACTTTTGAGAAATAACAAATAATCAAGTTTTGTAAGATCTCTAGTTCTGAAATTCAATGAGGTGTCTTTTGCAACAGAGCTAGTCCCTTGTAAAAATACTCAGGTTCTTGCTGACACAAGCAAAGGTCTCTAGGATTAAAAATTTCAGGAATAATGTTTCGTTTTTAAGCTCACAGAATTGCATCCACGCTTTAGATCCTCTTGATCTGTAGGCCATAGAGGCCCTGCAGTTGCATCCACGGTAGTCAAAGGAGGTATTTTCCTAACTTTATGAGGCCTGGGACCAAGTAGCAACATCATGCAAATGGTGCTTTTTTTTTTCCCCTCAAACAGGACAGATGAGCAAATATGGTGTAACGCACAGGAGCTCCAAATGCCAGCTCATGTCACAGTAAGCATCTTTCCCAAGGTGAGGAAAGAGGTTTCTTTCACAAAGCTTTTACCTGCTCTCTGATTTTTTGCCCAAGTCAGGCCTTTTCCCCGCAGACACTTATTTTGGCAACCGGTTTTGCAGCATTTGAAGTTTACACAATGCAGTCAAGCGTCCTGAAAAAAATTTCCCCATAATAACCAATCTCTTTTCCATTTCAAAATTGATACTTCTTTATAATGGGCTCCAGAATCTTTTCTGTAATTCTCTGCTTTGCTCCAGACAGGAAGAGTTACAGAAATGTGAGAACTGTGGAAGACCTGCGGGTGAAAACCAAAGGACCTGAGAAGTTTACACCCATTGATAAATGGTCTTATAGCAGAAGGTCCTCTATTGCTGTACCAAATCTGTATCTCAGTGACCACTTGTGGATTTAGGTCTGAAGCTGGAAAATAGAACACCTGTTAAGAGGACAGCTAAGAGATTTTTTTTTTTTTCCTGCTAGACATTATTCATATTTTTCCTATATTTCTTTGATGTTTCAGTCTTTTGCAATTGTTGAGTAAGGAAGATGAAAAGCTGTTATTGTTTTATTAAAAATTCAGTGTTCTTTGCCACTCCTTTCCTGTTTTTTAACTGAAAAGCCAGCCAAATTTAAGATACTATCTGTGGCTAGGAAGCATCTGAACTGAAAATGCCATAGTCTCCAATGGTTACGTGGAAAAGCAAATATTCCAGTATACACGCACCCTAATAATTAGCACTTTTAAAGACAGCAAGTACTCACTTGCAGTGGAAGAGCCATCCTAATATTATATATGTAGTCATACATCATATTCTTGAGACTACTTTATAAGACAGAACAATGAGAATTTTAAATTGAGACTGCAAAAGTACTAATATTTTCCCTTTTAATTTCTGGAATGAATGTACAACAATGTTTCATTTTCTTTATGCTAAGATTTGGCCGTATGAAATGATTCTTTCCTTCCTCTACCAAAATAATAAACCACTGAGAAAGCACAACTGCTATTACATGATGGTTTTGGAAAGTAAGTACCATACCATAGTTAAAGAAGAGGTACGTAGGCCTTATTAACGGATCGTGTCAGAACAGCTTTCCTGGTTATTGTCACAGGCTTTTGCTTAATTGAAGGGTTTGGTCCAAGGTCGGAGCTTCATTTCGTGCCAGGGATGACCTCTGAAAGATGCAGCAGTCTCACAGCAGGAGGATGAGTTATCATCTGCAGTGCTAATGTAAATACCACAAGACTGTGACATGTCAATGTAATACCACAGTGGAGATACTTGGGGAATACATCTGCCACACCTAGTAAAACGTGATGTGTTAGTCAATGGAACTTTTGCTGGTGGGAAGTGTCTGTGTAGCTCTTCATGGGAAAAATCTTACTGTTTATCTAACTGTGCAGGGTTAAAACACTATTTTATTCAGTAAGACTGATACCATAATTTAAACGGTGACTGTTGAAGGATTGCTGGGTGAAACCTGACCAACGTTTAACATGACGTTCAGTGTTCAAGTAAAAATAATTGCATGTTTTAAGCTATGATATGTGAGGATACAGGCTAAATCTGACTGGTTTCTTTTAACAAATCAGAAGTTTACTATTCAGAATAGTAAACTGTGTTGTAAACTGTCGGCAGGGTCAGGCCCTTAGGTACTGCAAAGCAAATGTCTACATATAATCTGACTAATGTATGTATTTTGTAAGCAATTACTATCGTTTGTCCTCTGACAGGGCTTTCTGAAACACTACATAGAAATGAAGAATACTTTTAATTTGTACTGTATTAAATTATACTTGTATTAATTATTAAATAAAGATTATTACTAAAAGTTAATGAAAGAAACTATCATTATTATATCTGCCACAAATAAAAAATCTACCTATTGTATTGTAGAGATGATGCCATGCATTAATTAGTTTGTAGACCCTGAAACCTAAGGGAGTGTCAAAAATTCCCATGATTTCCATAAATCCATATTACTAGAACATAAATGAGATTTCTGATGCATTCAAAAGATATGCGTTGTGTATTAGGCTGAAAGCTTCTCCTGTTACTATAGTCGTGTAATCTCTCCCTCTTTCCAAGTGCTGGATGTTTAAAATTAATAAAAATAAATTACTGGTACACATCATATATGTCTTGGGGATTAGCCCTTGAAAATTCTCAAGCTATGAGAATTTGACTGATTTTACAGGAAACCACTGGTTGGTTGCAAATTTGGCTGGACTCAGGGAAAGAGATATTTTGAATTTCTCTTTATTTTGAAAGAAAAAACATGTTGATTGCTGTTTAAGTATGTGTATGGAGAGTTGGTTTTTTTCTTTGTTACCCTCCCTCCCAACACGCAGTGTCTGTGATATTCTGTGCTATGTAGCAGCTTTTCTGTCTGTTGCTGAAAAGAACCAGAGCACGTTGGGCAGGCAATGCGGCAACTGGGTTGTCCACGAAGGAAGTCTCTGAGGGCATGGAGCCCTCAAGCCTAGATCCACAGCGCAGAGAGGGAAAACAAGCCATTTGCTGAAACCCACTGGCCTCTTGCTAAGCTCTAAGGTATTTTCTTGCACTAGAGGATGGGAGGATTCTTAATGTGGGCATACCTGCAAAGCTATGCATCGCTACTCACAAAACCAGCACGACCACAGTAGTGGCAGGTGCTGACTAAGGGGCACCCAAAAAACTGGAGGAGAAATTCACTTATCTCATCTTCGCTGATCTTTATTTCTGCCAGTTGCTTCTACTCGAGCTTTGCTCAGGCCCCGGGGAATTCACCCTTACTAAAAAAATTCAGAAATGTGCATGTAGGACACAGAGCTTTACAATGTTGATGTATTCAGAAAGCAGGGCAAATACTACGTGAGCACATGAGGTACTAGTCAGGGAGACAGTTTCAGTTAAAATAGCTGACATACTTATTTGGAAAGACAGACGAACTACGTTGGGGTGAAAAGTATAATCGTGCTTTTAATATTCATGAATGGTATATACGCAGCTCTTTAAGGACGGGACGATAGAGAGTCAGACATGTTCAGAAAAGTTGGATGGCACTGGACAAACACTTGGATGAATTCCTGTAAGCAACGCTTCTCAGGACATTATTTTCTTATAGGGATTACGTCCTTGATCTTGAATGACTGCAGGTTTTAAAAGAATACAGGGTAACAGTATGTCAGTATTTTCCACTGAAATCATTTGACACGACAACTTTAAAATGCGCAAAACATATTCTACCGGTAAAGAGATACATAAACTACTGCAGCTCAGAAATAAATACCTGGTAAATAAATATCTGGTAGCACTATATGTGAGTTATATATCTGCATGCACATACACCCGTGTATATATATGTGTAACACTATACACAAATACATATAGAAAAATGAATATATAAATATGTATATGCATAGCTACATAATAGCCCTGCAGATTGTTGACAAGAATAAACTATTCAGAAGGCAGCAGGTTTACTTGTAACACATAACACATTTTATCACTGCATTTTACTTGCCCTTTCTTTACAGTCTGGCCTGTCTCCTTGAAATGTTCCTTCATATGGTGGTAAAAACCAATCTCATATTTCTTAGCTGCTGACTGGAAAATCTGGTAATACGCAGCACTGTTCTGTTTCAAAACCTAGACAATCTGATCTTGTAAGTCATCATGGTGGGAGCTGCAGTTGCTGAAGTCCTCTGGAAATGCAGACATAATGTAAAGAAGCCCAAGTAGAGGGGTATCTATCTTTAGGTTTTTATATGGTATCTGACACCTGGCTACCAGATCTTGGACGTCTGTTTGACAGTTTTGACTTGTAATTATTAGGATAAATCCTTAAACAAACAGACCATAGTAGACAGTGAAAAACACACTAGAACAACGTAGAACCTGGTCTGTTGTTGGATCAATGGGTGTGAGAGGAATCAACAAACAAAAACAAATCAAACCCCTTTTTCTTGCTAAATAATCCAGCTATTTGTTCTACTTCTCTATGTGCTGAAAGAATACAGTACAATGCATTTGGCACTGCTAGTTTAAACTGTGAATTATTTGGCAGAATTACATCTTCATAAGGAAAATGTATTATTATTGCTTTTACTATGCTATATTTACAGTGGCACATACTTGCAAAGTGAAGAGCCTAAAGTAATAATACTCCTAACACCCTATTCAGACACTCAGACATAAGCAGTCTGAAATCAAAGCACCCATTGCTGTCCTTTAATTCAGTAGGATTTGTGAGGGTACAACATGTTAAGAATATAAGGCCATTTTTTCTTTGATTCCTTAATAAATGGACTTAGGATCCTAACTGGAAAGCTGTAACTTATGTGCATAGCAAGGGGGTTAAGATGGCACAGGGTTAAGGTGGGAAGGCATCACAAGTCTCTTCGCTCTGTTTTAACCTTCTGATATTTGATGCCATTCACCAGAGGTCTCCTAAGTGTAAAAAGTTTGTCTCTTCTTGTTAAATTGCCACCTGCTCAGGGAAAAGCTAATCCATTAAGGTCAAGCAGTTCTGAGAAGGTGCTGCAGTGCCTGGGGCAGCCTCTTGAGTTTCACTTCTAGCAGCTGCAGGAAGATGAAGTCGGGATGGTCCTTGTTACTGAAATTAGACAGATCAGGAAGTAAACAGAGCTTGCCTTTCATCTGATCTGGCTTTGAGATGGGAAAGGTTGGGGAGGGGGGCAGAGAAGAGGGTGAATTCCTCTTCTAATTACTTTACGGGTCAGTTCTTCAGACTTTATGTCAATGTCAGACATGCATAATCTTTTTTATTTTTAAATGGGAGAAAAGAAAAAAAAATTCCCATGATTTGAGGTTTTACTATCATTTAGTTCTCAATACCATGACTTTCATGGGGATTATTATATTTTCCTTTGGTAATGAGCAGCCAACAGAGCTAAGACAGGGGAAGAGTCATGATGTTTGCATAAACGTGTCTCCTTTACATACTGAAACCTTCGCCTTCTGGCTCCTTTCCTCTGAAGTGGATTTCAGGCTTATGAAAGGCGCTGGTCTGAGAGTACAGGCTGGAGCCCTCTGTTTTTCACACCTGAGCTGCTGGGATAGCAGCCCTATGCGATCACCTCTTTCCTACAGATCTGAAGGGACAGCCACCCACAACAAAGAAGAGTCAGATGCCACCTCCATGGCAAAGGCTCCTCAGTTCCCCTCCCCTCTGCAGCCTGAGCCAAGCCCACCTTGTGTGAGCCGCAGCAGCCCGCTGGTGCATCACCTTGCAGAACTTCCCAACTCACAGATGGCAACTTCGGAAAAGAGAGCGAAAAATTTGAATAATGGAAGATCACTCAGGAGCAACTCATGGGTGTTGTCGGCATGAGCTATAACTCGTAGCAGCCGTTCGGATGTGCCACAGTGAACCAGACTCGATCATGTTTCCTCTCACTGAGAGCCAATATTTTCTGGGATCAGCTGGTGCAAAAGCAAACTTTTCAACACCTTTTTTGGGGAACATAGGCTGTGACTGTATGAATTCCATGGGTGCAGGCAGCCTTATTGCTTCAGTCCCCACTTCTCACACACCCACTTGGAGTCCTATTTTCACAGGGTTTTTAAGAGCTGCTTTAGAGAGCTGTGATAATCCGGGGGATTAGTGAGAGCCAGAGGGGAGCCAGCCACATGATGCCCCACAACTGAAACATGCAGATGCTTTGCTTTGATGTGATAAGGTGCAATGAAGCCTTTCAAAACTGAGATGACGGAGTGTTTTGTAGAGCACCGCAGCATCCTAACTCTACCAGGGCCATCAGAAGATGAGATGCTGTGAGGACAGATGATCAGCTACTTGATTCAATTAATTTTTTGCCCACTTGATTCTGCTCAGCCAAAGCTCTCTCCCTCACCTTCCCCCAGCCCTCTAGTCTCCCAGTTTAAGGGGCAACAGTGGTGAGCAGGCAAACTGTATTTTACAGTTCGTGTCCTAAGTGAGATGGAAAGATACCCTCCAGATTCAGCTCTGTGTGCGTTATAGGTAGCCAGGAGCCTTTTGACTGGATGAAAATAGACACGTTCTAAAACCCTCTTTCTTCCTCTGATTTGCAGTAGGCCTTTGAGTCTCTCAGAGCCAATGGATTATTTTGAAACTTTTCTCTCTTCTTCTAAGCTAGGCAAGATACCCAAGTGCCTGCCTTTCCTTCTGTAAATTCTCAGCATAGTTCCTCACCAGAGACAAATGCAAGTACCCACGTTCCTTTTTGTGTAACTGTTTCTCCAAATATATACAGAAAATGTGCAACTTGCATGCAGATGCAAACAGGTACCTGTTTAATAATATGTATCTCCATAGGTATATGCATACAACTTACTGGAGGATCAGGATGTTCACTTGGCAATTTTCTTTGATGCAATAAAAGTATATGCACACGGTTGGTGTCAGTTTTGGCATTAGGCTCTAACAAGAATTATGTTGTGCTGAACATTTTATAGAGATTAGGAGAAAAACAAACCCTATGCCAAAGTACTTACAACCTACATAGTGAAAAACAGAAATAGTTGATAAGGTGATGGAAGATGGAAGAAAAATTTTTTATAGTTAGAGGAAACATTTTTCTAAAACTATGCTGAAAATTCTTTTCTTACCTGGTGTTCAGAAAGAACAAATATTTAGTAGCACTTAGATTTTAAGTCAATAGTTCATAAATTCATCAGCAACTGTCAGAACTGTGTTTGAGTCTCCAAGAATGTTCATTGTCAGGACTGTTTGAAAATATGACTCGATGATTACAATCAGTCTGCAGACCACAGATCACAAAGTGTGCTCTAAGGTGCTGCCAAGATGCGTCCTCAAGCTCTGCAGGTTGAATTTTTAAGTAGAAAATAAGAATTTAATTGAAATATCTATAAAATGCCATCGCAGACCCAGATCCTGAAGCCAGATGTGTTTGCCTAGATCTTAGAATCTATACAGACTGAATTCTGGACAAAGTTACTGAAAATTAACCCTCAGGCTTATAACAACAGTATGGGATCAGAACACTTGCAGAAGTCGTCACATACCATGAAATCTCAGTGATGCACAGGATAGGGAAAGACACTACTGTCTGCTTCTTTGTGGTATTTTGCACTCTTTTCTCCTTTTTTCTTTAACACTATGTGCTACTTTTATTTCTCATATCTCAGGTGAGAGTGCTAATTGGCAAGGTAGAGACTACTGTGGAGTCATTGCTTCTGTGGGTGGGTGGGTGTGAATAATTCCCGAAGGTTTTGGTTTCATTCTGCATTGGAATGAAAACAGTTCTTAAAACCTCAAAATTTGTCATTAAATAGAATTTGTTGGGCTTTGGCCAGCCTAACTTTTCTCCACCATCTGCTTGGCAAACCATCTTGTCTTTGGGATGCAGTTGGAAGAGGCCTATTATGATTAGTATAAATGCTGCTGGAAAATAAACTCTTTATTGGAATTTTTATATTATTCCATCAGACAAGGAAACTCTTGCTAATTGGATCCTATCCCTCCACTGCCAGTTTCAGTTAAGAAGAAATGTAAGTAATATACAGTTGGGATTTTGTCATTGTGATTAAACACATTAAATGCAATCTAGAGCAGATACATCACTCAGTATACCGCTAGGTATACTTCTTTCCCTGGCACAAATGCTTGCCTCTTGTTACCTGGAACAGTCCTAAAATGATATTTAGTCAAAAATGTTAACTGAATTCTAAAAGAGCATTCAGTCAGGACTGGGCATAATCTGAATATTTTAAAAGTAATAACAGCAAACCACCAAACAAACCAGAAGCATTGTTGGAATAGATCAATAATTGTAAAGAAACTGTTCTTGACATGAGCCAAGGTCTGTAAAAATTATGTTTTGTAATAGTCTCACATTAGCAAGTCTCTTCAAGATGCTCTTTTTAATCTGCAATATCTTGGTTTCAAAATCCCTGCAGAATAAGTGATTGTCTCTTTCATTTTAATGTTCCAAAGGTACCACACATTCTTTCAAAAGTCATTTGACAAAGAGAACAGAAGATGTTAACCCCCTTGCCAAGTGGAAAGCTTTAAAAAGCCCTTATTATTATTCTGCAAAATGCAAACAAAGCTCAGGAGGGGTCCCTGTTAGGAAGTGATTTGCATCTCTTGAAATGATTTAAAACTGACGAAGACGACAACTTGAGTCACTTCTTACCCTCTGTGGACCTCGAAGGCTCTGGCAGAAAAGGAAGTTAAATATTGAAATTATTTTGCTATTGAAAGACACAAAAACTGGTCTGATGTTTAGGCCTTCTGTCCCTGCTGCTGGGCCTTTGGCACTTTAGCATCTGTGACCTTGACTCGGGGAGTCACTGATCTCCATTTTATCAACAGCCAGTAGCTGCACAGTCTCTTGCTGATATGGCTGCACATGGTACTGCTTCAAAAAATGGCACTGTCTTGCTTGAGAAATTAGCTCGTTTACAGACTGTTTTATCTACTGGCAACATTAAGGCTTGTTTTCTTTTTTTACACAAAGTCCATATAGATCTAGGAGAGCAAGCTGGATTTGGTGACTACTGCCAGTTAACAGAATAATTTCCTAAATTTTATTTCTAGAGAAATTCTACATGTTCATTATGTTCCAGTTATACCTCCACTGCAATTCAGCAACTATGTCAAAAGCCCAAGGCATGCCTGCTTATAACCAATGGCATTATCTGAGTAAAGTTACACAGATACTGGAGCAATGCAGTCATTAAAGATACAGAGATTATTATTTCAAGTAAAAAGAACCTAGTCTGACTTTCCAATATAGTCTGCTATGCTGACACCTAACAAAATATTACTGAAAGTGTAAGCTGATAATTCGCATCGTCACATAACAAATATGGAAAAACTGAATGCAATTGTTCAAAGCTGCTCCTTGGAGATCAGTGGTATGATTGAATTTTTTTATTCAAGTATCACGTGGGTTTTTTCAAAACCAAATGTGGATAAGTAATTCCTAAAGTCTGTAGATAGAATATACTTTATAATGCACATAATTATAGGATCTTCTCATCCTACAATTCATACAAAGCCTTTGACCGCTTTTTATTCTCTATCCCTAATTGATGTAACGTAGCATACATTCTGCTCATAATGGTGTACAGGATCCTCATTGTAAATTGAGCTAGAGAGGTCTTTTAAATCAACTTAAATGTTTGGGAAAAATCACTGACTTTAGAGAGAGAGAAACTATTATCATATTGCAAAGGTCATAATTTCAGATCTAGCCAAGATGATCCTAGGTGATATGTATACTAGAAACAGAGAAAACTGCACAAGAAGTAAAGAAGGAAAAGGGAAGACAAAAATTAAGATTCCTTAGGCCTCAATTTAAAGAAGCAGCAAGCCTGTGTATGAATTCATTCCAATTTGGGAAAGTAGATAAATACGGGTTTATTGCCAATTGAGTGTGGAGAGTTTAGGATGTATTAAGATATTCTGAAGAGAAGAAGACTTTCCTGAACTGGAGAAACAGTAAATCCAAGGCAAATTACAACAAATAATGAATTTGAAGATCTGTTTTCTTTATAGACAACCAATGTACCAAAAACGAAATCCATAATTTTATCTAAAATTTACTGTATGCTAAAGATAGGAGAATATCTTTTAAAGATAAGCACATCAGAAATGCTAGATAAATATGCGGGGGATCAACAAATGCTTTGATCATTACGTCTGATTCAGTAATATGTGGAGATACAAAGTAATAACCCAGATGCCTTAGCAGGAATTACTGACACTACCAAATATTTGTTGTATAACACAATTTGACTGAAATGAACCAAAATTTCTAACATATGATGCTCATCTAGAAGACGGGAGTTTGCCTGTGCAGTCTATGAAGTCAACACAAGCTTCACCACGGACTTCAGCAGGAGCAGAAAAAGGCCGGTAAGGACAGAGAAGAAATAAAATAGGAGCTTAACCAGTCACACAAACACCAGAGAAACTACTCATCTAAATTCTCACATAAATAACATAATTTCAAAAGAACCTCAAACCTCAGTTTGCTTTCCTGGATGCAGTTACTGTCATGACACATGGAGCCACAGATTGTCAATAAACTAAAAGCACACTTACTAAAGTAAAAGCTATAAGGCCATGCCAGCCATTGGACACAGTGTTCCAGTTTTGTCTCTTTTGGGCCCACCACACCCATCCTGGATCTCTGTCCATCAGCCACAGACAATGAGCATCTGGGCTATATGACACAATAAGCATCTGTGGCGAATTCATAGCCCCTTGAAGTCAATGATGAGGCAGCCATTGACTACCACAGGGGCTCTATTTCATGCAGTCACAGTTGTCTACACAAAATGGAATAGCTTTTTAGGTTGCCTTCTTCATCCTTCCTCTTTCCGTCTTCTACAGCAGTGCTTTTTGGAGTAAACTGGGACTAGCGGGAGCTGGTGTAGTTTTTTCCAGCACACGCTTTTTGGTGGAGTTGCCTTCTGGCAGCTGTGTCCAGAGATGCAGAAGAAACCCTATTCCAACCAAGAACTTCATATAGCTGTGGCTAATGGCCGAAGTTATGGAGTTCATAATAGGTAGGCTGACAGTGATTGCAAAGGAATGAGATATTACTGCTTCCCCTTACTTGAAATTGAAACCTTATTTTAGCAAGGTAATAAAGATCAATTCTCTTGCAATCTGGAAGATAATTCTCAATTAATCTGGGCTTTGGTGAAATGCTAAATAAAAGCTGGCCAGCAAATAGCACAGTGGCGTTCTGAGTTTGATTAGAGCTTCTAGGGACTACGGCAAATAAAATTAGTAAATAATAACCATAGCAAACAGCAGTGCTTCTTAAAAGATCGAACATTCAGAAAAGCAAAGAAGAAAAGAATTATTGAAAAATTAAAGTTGATGTCCACAGTGTCAATTGAGAAGAAATAACACAGGGAAAATTCAACATGCACAGTTATACTTTAACTTTTCAGATGGATCAGGATGTTGCTTTCAGCTGCACCAAGAAGTTCACAATCTTTTGGATTACATATCTAGAAATTTGGTGGACAGCCATGATTGGGTAATCGAGAATAAAAGCAGTCTCTTCTTGGCAGCAAGAATACAATAGTGCCTCTGTTACTACGCTGTTTTCTTCTCCCTGTGCTAGGCTTCTAGCTCATATCTGATTCATGCTGAAAGAGTAAGGATGTGTACTAAGATCAGAAAGCTGCATGCAGGAGCAAGGATGTTTCTTTGCAGTGGAACAACATTGCATTTAATAAATGTCCTCAGCCTTAGTTCATTTGAATGGATTTCATAAGGAAGCTCAGTTGTTTAATCTTCTGTCCTCCTATAGTTAATAATATGCTAATTATAATAATTATTATTTCTCTGCATTTATATAACACTTTACATCTTCAAAGCATTCTCTAACTATGAATCATATTGCTCATAAGTTAAGTTATAGAACTAGCCAGGATTTCCTTGCTAATTTTTTGAAAGGAAAACAGTTTTTAAAGTCTTAATTTTATGATGTGGAGAGGTATAATTCCTATTAGTTGATACTTGAATCTAAATATCTGGGGGATTCAAAGTAGCCTGGTTCCTTCAGGAAAAGACAAGGACCACAGCGTTTCCACTTGTGGCATTCAAACAGCTCAGATGAATATTGAGCAAGGCCAAAAAAGAGTATGTAGATTTGGTTCGACAAATTGAAATGGAATATTTAGTCGATTATTATTTAAAACTCTTTGACAATTTTGTAAAAAAGCTCAGGGGAAAAAAAAGAACAGCATGGAGAGGCATTTTTAATATTGTAATTTAGAACACCTGAAGTTTGAAGTAAAGGAATTTCCTTCAAGATGAATGTCCAAGTTTTCATCAGCTCTATCAAGTCCAAAACTGTGACAGAGCATTGTGCCATTTCCCTCTCCTCTAACCAGTTGCTGTGTGAACTATGGTCTCAGAAAGCAAATGAGGAAATCACTGTCTCCAGATACATACGGCTGAAGAACAAGCACAAGAAATGGTGTTAAATAGGAAAAGGCCAACGCTGGGATTTGTGTCTGCAAACTTTAGCTGCATACAAGTACCTCGCCTGCACAGGAACACGAGGCTATTCACTCATACTTGGTTGTCAGTGGGCAGAGAGGGAGAAGGAGGTTTACTGGCTTGTGCACAAGATTCACGACTAACATAGGCAGATCGACACCTCCCCAAAGGTGTCTGTTTCACTACACTGAGTGTGAAAGAAGCGCTTTTTGTTAGGTCAGAGCTCTGAGGTGGCTCTAGGTAGACAAGATTAATCCCTTGTGGCTGAGGAAAAGTGACTAATAGGCTTTACTGTTAAAGAAACTTCTGTATTGACCCAGAGGACAAAGTCTCCTTTCTTTCCAATTTGCACTACTTTTGACTTCCACACAGAAAGCCATGACTTTTCACCTTCTGATGGCCTTTGAGAGGCAGACAAGCTTGGGTTTGGTCATAGACAATATTAAACTATTACGTTCACCAATAAACCAGATAAGCTGCCAAGAAAATAAGTACTACTGCATTTAACTTTATAGGAGATGATTACTCCTGGACTATGTATATTAATGAGTTTTGAATGAGTGACGTTTAATAAAATATTCACTATCTCTTCAACTTTCTTTCATTTCTTTTCTTGCTGGAGCCCTTTCATATTTGAAAATTAATTATGCACACCATATTTAACCAGGGTGAAAATGAGACGTACATGGAACCTTTCCAGCTCTTCATTACATATTTAATTGTTAAAATAATCAAGATATCCATCACACATTCTGCCACCCAGTCGTCTGTCACCTTGGAACCAGTCAGAGAGATCATAGACAGAGAAGTCTGGAAACAAAAATTTCACATCTCTCATACTGAACATTTTTACCATTGAGCGGAATGGTCTCAGCATGGCGTATCTGTATCATATTTACAAAAATAACAAACAGCAGCATCTTCATGGCATCTTCTATGCTTTGGGTTCCCCCTCATTAAGCACTAAAAACTATGGACATGTTATAGGAAAGTTCTTTAGTACAGAATAAATTCAAGCTCCTGTGTCTCCTCATTGATTTTAGAGCCAGGCCAAGAGCATTTTACAAACTACACAGTGATTTGGCCAGCATTTAATAATACCTACATGTTATGTGATGCTTTTCATCAAAAAATTGTCCATGCACTTTACTAAAATGCTAGGTAACATAATCCCTGTTTTATGGATCGGGAAACAGAAACTCTAGAACAGTATCAGGCGACAGCAGTAATCCATCAAATATAACAAGGCACTTTGTGGAGCTGAGTCCTATGTCCCGGAAAACCACAAAGCAAACATAGGGAGGGGGATGAAACATCCATCTTCTAAGTTTGACCACAGTGCTCTTTCCACTGAACTTTCCACATACCAAGAGCTCCATGAAGGCTGCTGGAAGTTTCATTTAAATCTGGGGTTCAGACTTGCAGGATCAGAAGCCAATATAATGCCACGACTGCACAATATTTGAAAGATGTAAAGTACGAAAAATTCAACCCTGTGGATTTTGGATAGAGCTCTGGGTTTCTAGAACGTAGAGGAGTAAAGGTATGAAGAGGATGGAATATTAATTTCAACAAAGTTGTTTTACCTACGCAGGTGTCACTCCCCAACTATCTGACATTCCAAGTGTTCATAATACCACCAGGAAAACAATACTGCGCACTGCAGTGAGAATATTTTTCAAGTATAGGTATATTTCAGTAGTCATAAAAATATAACCCATTTTCGTTCGCAAAGGAACATAAACCATGTACAAGTTTTAACTTTTCGTATTTTACTGAAAGCATCATCATCTTCTACACTAGAGATAGAAGCATCTCAGAGAATATCTAATTCTTACATCCCATCTTACCCAGTCAGAGGTCAGATTTCAAAGGCATTTTGGTGGGAACTGAGTACCCCAGTTGGTTTATTTAAGCCTAGTCTCACTATCTATTTCTGTAGAAATGAAATATGATTTAAATGTAATACTCAATTTTCCATAACCGAGAGTGGGCTTAAAACTAGACAGGTCTAACAAGGCTCAGCAGTACTGTAGCTTTAAATGACTACTGTATCATGCTTTAATTGTCCTTCACCTTAATTGTACATTGCCCTGTGGTCTAAAGGGAAAACAAGCTTTCTCTTCTTTCATGCAGAAAGATAGAACAAATACTATTAAAATCTAACTCAAGAGCTTTCTAGAGGGTATTAAATAAATCTCAGCTCAGGCAGGCTGTGATGTATTGTGAAGGTCAAAGCTGATAAGAACAATGAACTAACTATTGGCATAGAACTAATGTATTTGGATAAATACCTATCAAATAGGGGTATGAGCAGGAAAAAGACAAACCCAAAAAACCACAGAAGGTGCAAGAAGCACAAAACAAAAGTCACCAACACCAGCCATAGCTTGGAAAGTATCAAGGACAGAACCAGTGAAGCGAATGATCTGTCTTAGAAATCAGACTTCAACTAGTGTAAAAGCAGCCAAAGTGAGGGCCCAATTGGTTTTGTAGCCAGTCGAAAACAATTTCAAACCTGACAGGATACCACAGCTCGTAGTGTGATCTCACAGATTTCAGTGGTCATGCTGAGAGATAAGCAGAGAAGCACGGTAAAAACCCTGATAGAAAAAGCACTGCTGCCAGCTTTGCTGCACTAAGAAATTATCATACACCCTAAATAGCAGATCAGGCGAGTGCTGAATGACTTCCTTTCCCTCCTCTCCCCTCGTCCTCTGCCTGCCTCCTTGCTACCACCTTTTTTCTTCCCCTTTCCCTCCTTGGGAAGACATGAAACGTTGTGTTTTATGGTATCAAAACCAGCTGATACATCCAGTAACAACAAACATCAAAAGAAATTACACCGTCATCAAACTATCTTATAATATCATTAATGTCCTAAATTAATGCAAGATGATTGCCCCAGCAGACAGCAAACAACCATACACAGATACTAATAACACTGCAAGTAGGTTCTAGTTCCCCACCAGCGGAGAAGGTGCCATACACTCACTCTATAATTATGTTGGGAATCGACTGACGAAGTTATTTCTTCAGTTACAGATGTCAACGAGCAAAGCTATTAACTTCATGTGCGTGCCTGAGACAGCATGCCCCTCACCCACTCCTCAGCTCTGAATTGCTTGGCCCCAGAGGGCTCTGCCAACTTGCCTTAGAAAAAGTATGGACACACTTGGAGGGGAGAAGGGCAGGTGTTGGTGACCCTGCAAGACCGTACAACTGCTGCTTGGACCAATGTGCGGTGATGAGCACCAAGGGGAGCCCACGGGAAGATGTGGCACCTCTGCCACTGTAGAAACCCCGGAGCTTCCTCGAGCAGTGCAGCAAGAGGGACTGAAACAGCCCTGGTGCAGATGAAGAGATGGTGGCAGAGGCATGTGGTTTGGAGCGTGAGACCCTTGGGTGGGGGATGCTGTTGACTGCTTAACCCATAAACTTCCACCCTGACAAAGCCACCTCTGGCTATGGCCCTATTTTGGAAGCTGCAGTGTTAGCCCGCAGAATGGGAATGCTTCTGGTTTATGGGTCAGGGAATATTTATTTCTGCTGACTTAGAACCTCACGTCTTTGGACCAGTATCATTACTGTTTGCATCTGTGGGATACTGCAAGGCCCTGTCCAAAACAGAATCCCTGGAGATTAATATTTTCCTGGCAGAAGCATCCATTAATTCCACTAAAGGTACAGTTTGAATCCATTTAAAGTACGTGCACAGTCTTTAAGTTCATGAGGAAGAAAGAGAGCCCTACGAGAAAAACACTAAGCAGGGTTTGCAGGGAACTGATTTCAGTTCTTAGTGTTGCTGCAATTTCAACTGACAACAAATTACTTCATTAGCCTGTACTCACTGTCTCAATTGGAAAACAGAGATATTTTCTTTGTTCAACATATCTAATTCTACAGTAGCTGTTTAGGACAATAGCCATTGAACAAATGCTTGCATTTCTAGAGCCTGTCACAATTTGAGTCCAATATCAATTTGGCTGTCTAGCTACTGTCATGTAAATAACAACAACTGTGCTGGTGGGGTTCACGTGCGACTAGAATATGGAGTACCATTCCATTTAGATTTTTCTGAGTAAAGATGCTGAGCTGAAGCTTTCATGATCCACCCCAGGACTCCAGCACTATCCCCGCAGTTCAGTATCCATCAATTTAGTGATCAAATCCAGGTTAAATGCCCCTACTTTTTTTTTTTTCCCCCAGATCCTGCAAACACTTGTACTAACACAGCTAAAGGGCTGAAAGATGAAGAGCACGAGGGAGGGAGTGATTTTCTTTCCAAAATTTTACTTGCTGCTGAAAAATGGTACTTGGCAATATACCCCTGTAGAGAGGCAAAGGCAGTACCATCTCCATCTTACAGTCAGGGAATGAAATCACAGAAGTATTAACCGGTTTGCCCCAGGACACACAGGAAGTCTGTGGCAGGGCCAGAAATTTGACATAGATCTCCCATGTCTCAGATCAGTGCCTTAACCATGAAATAATCACCAGAAAGTTGAGTACTTAGGTTAACTGTAGAAGAGTAAGGGGTTTTTGCTATGGTATATAAAGAGAGAAATGGCAGTAATGTGTTTCTAGTTCCTGGAAATCTTTAAGTTCATTTATATTCTAAGAAGTGACTGGGAAAAAATGACACTGTGGGGTTCTCTGTTTATTCTCTCTGTTACTTTCATATGAAATTTGTTCAATTCACAGTTCAAAGGAAGCTGTTTTCTCAATGCCAGCACAATGCAAGCTCAATCAAGGACTGAAAAATCATACTGTATTCTTTGACTCATGCATCATCAGTAACCAGAAAGTGTTTTCAAAAATATTCCAGAAATCAAAGGTCCATACAAAAGACACAAAATGTGGTATTTGTTTTGATTTCATCTGCTCTTGCTGGTGGCAGAACACTGTCCAAAATCTGGAAGCCTAATGTCTTCCAAACTTACTTCGATATTATTCTCACCTGCCTCCCAAAATGAGAAGCAGGCGTTCAACCACCTCAAGGATGGGTATGACGACAGTGGATCCTTGTGCGCCCCTCCAGGGAAACCTGCGTGCTCGACTACCTCCCTGAAGTGCCTGTACACCAATGCACGCAGTATGGGGAATAAACA
>VZSC01014906.1:165987-179167 GCA_013398225.1 Steatornis caripensis
TGTGGAGTCTCCTTCTCTGGAGATATTCAAAACCCGCCTGGATGCATTCCTGTGCAACCTGCTCTAGGCTAACCTGCTTTAGCAGGGGGGTTGGACTGGATGATCTCTAGAGGTCCCTTCCAACCCCTACCATTCTATGATTCTAAATAGAAAATTCTTCCAGTTCAATCCAAGCTATTTAATTTCCAAGATAGAGTTACCTTCTATAATACATAAATATTAATACTGGTAATAGAATAATAATGTTCCTTCGCACTTGGTTTTAAGCAATTATTTAATTTTATTAAATTTGTGGTCTTGTGTTTGTACAAACAGGCAGCATAGAGGGACGAATCCTTCCTCATCTCTAGGAGCTACGTACTGCGCACATCCCACATAAGCGCCACCTTGAAAGGCTCCCTATCTGACTGGAATTCACCACNTTCTGATAGAGGAAGAAGGATTTCACTGGTCTATTTCACTTTCTCTTTATGTGATGGGTCCTCCTGATCGCAAACTTTCACTAACTCGGAGTCTGCTGTCCTACAGGTGCCAAACAGGCAAGAATGCATCTCTGCTCAAGCACAGATGCGGGGTGAAGGGTGAGGCTTGTGGGCACCTTTCTCCACAAACACAGTTGCAGTAGGTAACTCTCTGCCTAGCATCCGCTGGCATTCACATTGCTAAGCCCATGGTCCCATGCCTGCTGGACCAACGGGCCTTTTACCCTAACAGAGGAGGCAAAGCGGTGTGACGCTGCTAGGAACAGGGCTTCTGGCAGTGAAATGCTCGATCAAGCCCAGGTTTAGCTTATCCAGCAGTGGTAGGCCTCTAGTCCCATCAGGAAAGAAAATGATCACGTGGTGAAAAGCCCTCTCCCTTTTTCAGATTTTAAAAGAAATTCCCAATATTTTGTGCCTTAGACTCCAACTGGCCCAAAACTTCATCCCTCTGAGTCCAGCCACTTACTATCATTTTTGCTTTCTCCTCCAAATATTTGATAGATGTCTGTCTTTATCACTCTGCTCTCTATTCCACGTAACTAAGACAAGAACGAGTGCAGGTCTCAAGCTACTGACTGGGACTATCAATGGCTTGGGATTTTTGGGGAGTATCCAAAGATAAACTTTCTTGTGAGCATTTACATCCAAGACAAAGCTGAGCTTTTAGTTTATGGCACAATTTGTGGTCTTGTGTTTGTACAAACAGGCAGCATAGAGGGACGAATCCTTCCTCATCTCTAGGAGCTACGTACTGCGCACATCCCACATAAGCGCCACCTTGAAAGGCTCCGTATCTGACTGGAATTCACCACAGGCGAGTGTTTCTACGATAATGCTATTGCCTCTTTACTGCTAACCTGACTTCCCTCCCCGCCCCCGTTTCGAAAGCGTTCTCAAGTTGCTTTTGCAAAATAAATACTAAGAGAGCATGATGACAACAAAGGTTAGGAAGGTATAATAAAATTCAAAAACTTTAATAATACAGTAGAAGTATTGCTGTTGTGCAGTATCTTTCAAGAGAGATCATAGAAGAAAGCATTAATTAAGCTTCAATCATTCATAAGCTTCAATCATAAGCATTCAATCACTCTGAGGTAGGTAGTATTACTATACTCACTTCACTAATGAGTGAACAGAGACCTTGGCAAGTTACGTGCTTTGTCTAAAGTTACCCAACAAGTCAGAAGAGAAAGGGAAGAGAAGTACTGAAATTAACAGCAATACTTCTAGTATGACATCATGCAAATTCTCTTCCCTACTTCCAGCAGCTAGCATCATTGTATTTCCCAAATTACAGTATTTTTATACATATAACCCACAGGTTAACTGTCTTACTGCCATGATTTAGGAGAAGCTCAGGTTGCACTTGTGTCTAAGGGCATTTATTCCAGGTTTCCCCTTTCCTTCACTTGCCTTCTCCACACTGCTTCAGCTTCCTCAGCACCCTCCTTTCTTCTGAGCAGGCAGCCAAGGCTGCAGGTATCAGAGTCGTCATTTTCAAGTGAGGATATGTTTGGGGGGTGTTGCAAGTTTCCAAAGGGTGCATTTCATGCCTGCAAACATGGCAACAGGTTGTAAACTGCCTTTTAGCAAGTTCGTAACTGCAGCAGCATCTATAGCAAGGAAGCCTCTGTACGTGTTTTACATGGGGAAAACCTCAATGTCCCAGTCACCTCTTGCAATCAAGTGCAGAGAAGTCCCCCGTATGAGGAGACAAATGAGTTATAGTTTCCAAACAGACCAACTTCATGTAAAATTTCCTCATTCCCTTCCTAGAGGAAATAGAAGAAATAGGGCTTCATGCAAATAGGGAAAATTAGGATGGACAACTATATCTACAGAGGAAAGAAAACCAACCATCTTATCTATACATACTGGATTTTTGGGGATCAAATGTAAGCCTCTTGCTCAGACCTTGAGTGGTTCCAGTCAGCTGTGGGGTAACAGAGGGGAGAGACAAGCATTCACCCCAATGCTGACTTGCTTGTATCTGAGAGCAAGCTGCCGCACTATTTATTACCCTGTCAACACTGACAATGCTTCTTACCTGGGAATGACATGGAGATGTAAAATGAGTTAGCCTTGCACACCTTACAGTACTCTACAAAATATAACTGATAGCAGTAATATTAAAGAAGGTCAGCAATGAACCAAAACTGATCAAAGATCTGGCCCACAGTTATTTTAGTCCTTCCTTTCTGCTTAAATTTCTGCCCCAACTGGCATTTCCTTTCCTCGTCATTTTGATACAATAGCCATGACAGAAGTCCGCAGCTCCCCCTCTCTCCCATTTATTCCAAGGCATAATGTAGTAATTATACTTACATTTTTAAAGGTAGACATTTCTCCATAGGCCCTATCAACCTGTGGCCTCACGATTATAATTACTTGATCTACAGACTGCTAATTTTTTATCTTCCATAGGAATAAAGTAGCACAGGAATAGGACACAGGGAAATGCAGAGAAGTTGCAGACAGATACCAGGAATGTTTCTCTAATGACTACCGTATATGATAGGAAATACGAATATCAGGAGCATCAGAAAATGCAGGATTTTACCTTTATTTTTTCCTTATTTCCTATTTCTCAACATGTCAACAGATTCAGTGAAATGCATTCAATTTTTAGGTGTCTTCCTGGGTTATAAGCAACAAGAAAACCATCCAAGTAGGTTTCTGTTTATTACTTTTCCAATTAGATTTGCATGGCATTGGTGCTTGCTCTCAGGACTCTATTTCCAATACTGGGAAAGGGTGCGAGTGAAATGAGGCCAAGTGCACGACAAGTTTCTGCTTAGCCTGGTTTTCCCTCAGTTACTTATGACATTTCTGTTTCTCCAGCTTGTAAATGAGATGAACGAAACGAAACCAGGAAAAGCAAGACTTGGTAATAACAGTGCTTAGGCTGGCTGGAAAAAACTGGTCCAAAACAGCAAGCCTGGCTTTGATTACGTCTAGTAATCAAGTTGGGTTCAGAATTACTTGACTTAATGTCTCAGGAAATGTTAATCTGCACATGGAAAGCTTGGTTCTAGAGACTGGATCATTCACTGACACTCGGTAAAATGTTAAAGTACTTCATGCTTCCTTTTCTTTCTTTCTATTGTAGCCCCATGTTTGGGGAGCGCTAACAGAGATAACGGAAAAGCTGGTTAGTAAATGAGCATTTTTATCTTCTAGGTCGGTATGGTAACAGTACTAAACAAACAAACACAAACAACACCCAGCAGCAAGAAGCTGGGGGTAACTTATGTGGGAGGTTATTTTTGCACTGGACTTAAAGTACGCTAACCTGACAGCATATATTTTAGTATACTTCAAAGGTCAGTGAACTAGAAAAACACTTTGCCTGCTGAGGCTAACACAATGTAGTAGAAGTACTATAATAATGATGGTGGATCATAATAGCAAGTGTTTAGGGTAAGCTGTAAGCTTTCAAGTACTGTTTCCTCAACATCTCCTAGAGAAAGACATACATTATTTCTCAGGACTGTTAACCATGCCATAGAGAATTACACAATTGCACATTGCATTCAAAACTAAAATAAGCTGTATAGTCCTGAAGCAGACGGATTTGGAGTGGGAAGCGTGGCAAGACTAAAGAAGCCCATGGGATGGATGTGTGTTGTCTTGTTTATGTGACAGGGAAGCACTGTGCTACTGCACAAACTCTCCCAGTTCCCATCATGAGTTTGACTGCATTTGGCTAATTTACTTTTGTTTGATATCAAACACCAGTTTCTTCTTGGGCTCAGTGAATACCTTGCCTCCCTACAACTCTCCAACTGCTTCCCATTGCTGTCAGTTAGACACACAAAGAACTTGGTGGAGAGGGGGAAAGAAGTTTAGGGAAAATTCATACTCATTATGCAAGATAAACGAAACCTAAGTATATCTTAAGCACTTAACAGAACAATGGAAGTATAGGTCAAATCTAGCTATCTGGAGAATGATCCAAATAAATCGTCAATTAATATTTTGACAGGTGCTTGAGTACCCAATTTCAAGTATTTCAGAAACTTGGATGTTATTTCATCTTGTCAGTGAAGCTTATGTGTTTCTATAGATCAGAATGATTTTCAAATATTTGACACAGGTATTGATTTTCTGAGAATGCTGGATTATATTCAGCTATCAATACACCCTAGAACTGCATTTGCCTTTTCCGCAGAATCAGCATGATGGGTCTCAGTCATCAACGTCATTGACTAACTATACACGAGATTCTTTCCCTTCTGTGCAGTTTCTAGATGATGAGCTGTAACAAAAAGCATCTGAAATTGTTGTTGCTTCCTGAATGAATGACCAAGCATTTTGTGCTACTGCTCATCTGGTGTAGTGTTCTCTCTCCGTTGCTTAAGACTCCCATACTGCCTCTCTGGTATGCATGCTAGTTCTTCTCAGCCTTGAAAAGGTTTCCCAATGTTAGAGAAACCTCAACAAATTTCATTAACACTCTCCTGCTTTTTATGACATGGTCAATCATGAAAGTATTAAGCAAAACCTGTCTGAAGACTGAGCCTGCAGAAACCTGTAACTGCAATACCTGTCCTTCCAGCACCAAGTACTGTCATATTCCCTTTAACCTGTTCTGCCCTACCTCAAAGTTCTTGACCAAATCCTCACTTTATACATCAGTAATTTTCCATCAGTGTGATATCAGTACTTCATGAAACTCCAGACAGACAAAATCTCCTGCACTTTGTTTGTCTAAGAAAATCTTACCTAAGAGTACTATTAGTTTAGCCTGATAACAACCTACATTGATAAACTTGTGGTGCAGCTTTCTCCCCTTTGCCATTTGCTTACATAGGTTTTTTTTCTCCAAGAACACATTCCAGAGACTTGCACACTCCAAAGTAAAAGTACTACACCTTTCGTTACCCAGATTTCTGTTTTAAAACCTTTCTTGACCAAAAGTAACAGATCATGACCCACTAGTTTTTAAAATGAAGATTATACGGAAACCATTTAGAGTAAACAATATTTTCATGTTAATAGTTCCTGAAATAAGCAGCATGGAAGACAGTTTCCCACAGGTATCAATAGCTGTTCATAAAATTTTACTTAATCATCAGACCATGCGAGAACTTAGACTTAATCAAGTCATACTATTCCTGGAAGAACCTCCCGCATATAGGTGAACAACACTGTCACACANGTCTAAGAAAATCTTACCTAACAGTACTATTAGTTTAGCCTGATAACAACCTACATTGATAAACTTGTGGTGCAGCTTTCTCCCCTTTGCCATTTGCTTACATAGGTTTTTTTTCTCCAAGAACACATTCCAGAGACTTGCACACTCCAAAGTAAAAGTACTACACCTTTCGTTACCCAGATTTCTGTTTTAAAACCTTTCTTGACCAAAAGTAACAGATCATGACCCACTAGTTTTTAAAATGAAGATTATACGGAAACCATTTAGAGTAAACAATATTTTCATGTTAATAGTTCCTGAAATAAGCAGCATGGAAGACAGTTTCCCACAGGTATCAATAGCTGTTCATAAAATTTTACTTAATCATCAGACCATGCGAGAACTTAGACTTAATCAAGTCATACTATTCCTGGAAGAACCTCCCGCATATAGGTGAACAACACTGTCACACACAGAGTAAGTTTGGCAAGAGAAAAACATGTCAATGCTTACACGTAAGAAGCAAATAAAAGGAAGATATCTAACCTGGACCTTCCAAAATCCTTTGTTCGTTATGGGCAGTAATTTAAAAATGAGTAAACCAAAACAAAAAATCAGTTCATTTCAAAGATAAGCCACACATATAACTTTGTCCTCACATATTTCTACCTTGAAACTATCACTGCATTATTTGCTGTTTGCAAAATGCTGACTGGCACAGTTACCTTGGAGTGACTAATATATCGCCATAATCAAGGGCAGCTGGTTTTCTTGTGGAGTTACCAAATTCTCTTCAGGAGCCCCAGCTCCTAATTATCTCTAACTAGGAGCAGCCTCCACCTTTCCTTCCCTCCCTAGCAATACAAGAGACCGTCATGCAGCACCATCAGCCTCCAACTCTTTTCCCACACAATGAGATGCAATGTATTAAACATACAATGCATGCTCTAATAAGTGGAGCCAACGAGAGCTAAAGAGCTTGCAGCTGCTGGTACCACCTGTGTCCCTCAGCTTCCAGCCAGAACAATCTCCTCTCCGCAGTCCCTAGTTGTGGCGAGAGATAAAAGAGGCAGAAAGTGAGAGTGACATATCTGGCTTGTGTCCTGCTCTCATCATGAAGGAGCCAGTTGATCTGGAAAGCTTGCTCCCTCCCTCTGCAAATGTGGATGAATGTGCATCTTTCCCCCACAAGCATGCAAACACAAAGTGGCCAAGTATGAATTTCCCACTTATTCCTCTGTGGAGTATGCCCCACATGCTCGTTGTCACAGTTCACCTAAGTGCAATTTCATTAGTTGTTGTTGGCTCTCCTCAGTCATGAGGATTGCTATGGGATGGTAAACTTGGGCCGAGCAGGGAACAGGCCTGGTGGGTAGATGTGATTTTGGCAGACCAAATGGAAATCTATTCTGAGGTCCATTTTATTTTAAGAGACATTTTTATAAAGGCTTTTGACAGAAAGCTGGGGTATTTTTTTGTTAATACGCTGTTTCTTTTTCTCTTGCCTGACCAAGTGGCGATATGGACGCCTTTCAAAGTTTGGAATTATCTGTTGGCTACTTCACTGCCTCAGGACAACTGGCATCCATTCAGGGATCAGAAAGACCATCAGTTGTTTGGATCTTTTTCCTTTCACATGGAGTTTTGTTTTGTTTTTTCCCTTTCCATGTATTTCATTTCTGAGTTGGCTGTTTTGAATCAATGCCCATCTTGGGCCAGATTGTGCCATTAAACCATTGGCCAGTATTATAGTCTGGATGGAAAGCAGGGTTGGCAGAAATAGGCAGTCACATAGATTCTCACTAGATTATTACCAATATTAGTTATCAACAATGAGAACTGTAGCTGTTCCTTATATAATTCCTGCTGCATCCTCAAACTAGACTCTCCTTTCTGCAAAACACTTTCAACACTTTCTCCACTCTTTTTTTATTACTTAGCTGACGTTCTGGTCCAATGTGGAACTGGCTCCTTCTGTTTCAGTTTAACATAAACTAGTGATCCAAGTTACAAAGATATTTGAGCTTTGTGGTACAAAGCCTGGGCTCTTAGAGCTATCACGAAGCTCTGGTTATAACATTGTGGAGTTCCTGTAGACATACCTTCTCATTCAGCTAAAATACTGTTCACAAACATTTTGAGGATTTCTTGTGCTTGCTCAGTATTTTTGAATCCACCACAGCATTGGCAGGGAGGTTTTTCCCACAATTTTCTCCTCTAACTAGGACCGCTTTCTGAATTGAAATGTATTTCTCCCACAATTTAGAGGAAAAACAATTGGATGCAGGGCTGTGATGCCCATTCCAATCATTACAGCAGCTGTCCTATTATTGCATTATGGGGAGTATTCATAATAGCCAGATCAATTTATCTAGTACGAGCAATAGAGCAAGTGAGGAGAATTTCTTTGCTCCTCTGAATTGCCCTACGGTGGAGCTCTTCCTCCTCACTGACTAGATAAAGACCCTGAGACTCCTCACCACATAACTTAGTAGGCGACTGAAGTTGGTGGTATGAATACCCTGCTGTGCCACTGCCTATTTACTGTGGTGTGTGACATTTGTTTCGTATTGATTGTTGCATGCTTTGTTCTCCATTATAAAATACTCCGTAAAACCTTAGGTGCTGTGAGAAAAGATGCTTGCATTCATCGGCCTGATTGATTACTACTGGTCTTGGAACAGAAGGAGCACAAGGGGTAGGTAGTACAGCGAGCACTTTAGGGGACAATATAAGTTGATGTTCCTGCTAGGAAATACATCAAGGAGAAAGTGACCACGTTAAACAAACAGCCTGCTCTGTATCTATACCATTAGTTCTGCTAGTAAAGCTAGAGTAAAAAAGTTGACCCTCCAGCTTTCCATGTTGTCCCATGGCAGCTCCCGGCATTTGATTTTGTATTTGCACTGTAGCTCATTCCTTTCAATCATTGCAATACTGGCATTAGATCAATTTCATTTCACTTGGATTGCTTCTTGCTTATCCTCTGTATGCACTGATGGCGCAGTCCTATAATGTAACAGATGCTGTCCTGGAGCAGGCAAAAATTGAACAGCATTGCCCTGCACCTTCCAGGAATGAACCGTAAGACAGCCCAGACTTTTCAAAATGTTGCTGAGATATTACTTCTCTTTCTTATCCTGTTTTTTGTTTGTTTTTCTTTTTTTTTTGCTAGGCATTGGACACTTGCAGTTAACAGCATGTTGCAACTGATACTGTAAGTCTACCAGAAAGTGTTTATGTTCTTTAGGAACAATCGGGTCTTCATTTTAATTGTGTTCCTCCACTCCTTTTACAAACATACTATTTATACAAGACTTTAAAGGAGCTAGATATCCATCCATCCATCCACATTTCTGTACAAACATGGTTTGCATGTTCAAATTCAGATGTATTTATGAGTGCATGAGAGAGAAAATTTTAGTGTACAAAGTTGGGTGTAACTCAACAAACCACATTATTGCTCCTTTGAAAATGTGATGCAGTATTTAAAATACTGTTGACATGTTAAATTAAGAAATGTTTAAAAGCATTTAACATCTCAAATGTATCTTTATTGTCCCTGTTTAGCATATGAAATTATAAATTCAAACTTAAATTAAAGGTGTTCTCATTGCCACCTCCTATGAAACATGTTTCGGGCGTTAGTATAGTGGTTCTTACAGTGGGCTGCGTGAAAATTATTTTTCACTAGGTCTGTTGTGTTGAGCTTGACTAAGAGGTGGCAATAATTGTCATTAGTTACTAGGCAATGTTCGGGCAGAATTTTAGCATTGTTTTCAAATTGCTCTAGTTTAATTATTTTTCATTGTAATTAAGTTAACAATGACATTCTATGGAACTGATGGCCTTGATGGTTTAGTTATAAAAGCTTCAGGTCTTCTCTTTTTGTGTGTGAACGTGCTCATAGTCTTTCTCTGCTTGCAGATTTTCTTGTAGTCATTAGTGTATGTGCTGTAATGGGCAAGTTAACGAGGTCTCTAACTTATGCTTCAGCTAGTCCTTTTTCACAGGAAGGACCTGGAGAGCTACTGTTCTATGACAGCTTAAATCATGGATCCAGGTAACTGTGCCTCACAGGCACATCCAGGTAACGGTAGATGTGTGGAGCTACTTTTTGCCCTGCGTTTGAGTGACTACAGTTGTAGCGCATTGAAACAACCCATCATTACTGCCTGGCAGCTGGCATTTTGCTGTCCTCTTCCCAAGGACTCTCCTAGCAGAGGAGAAATCGAGGGAACCTTTTACATGAGATACATAGATAGTCTGCTTTCCACTTAAGTCAGCTGCAGAAACACAACCATCAAGCTGATTTTAATCTTACATTTTATATGTAGGGTATATGGCAAACAGAGATGAAGAACAAATGTTTCAAAGCACCTCAGCAATTTAGGAGTGTACATCCTGCTGATTTGCCAGGAGTGTAAAACCCCCCACTAAACTTCAGAAACCTGGATCACGGTAAAGGCTTTCCTCATCAATATTATTTCTGTAAGTTGCCTAGAGTAAGTGCAAACAGCATGATACAAAACTGTATGATTTGCTCATAGAAACAGAAAATTCTCCATTCTGCCAAAGATTTATAACATATGAATCTTTCGGTTACTCTTGCCAGCCTCTTGTATTGATTTCAGTATGGCATTAATCAGTTTGTGTGCATATTTCACTTGGATTTTAAGAAGTTGGATGGATTTTCATTGTATTTATTTTTAAATGCATAGTATATTCATTTTCAGACTAAATTTGCAACAAGTATCTAAAGATACAAAAAACAGAAGACACTGCTGAAAACTGTAAGTTTTGTGTAGCTAGGGCTAGATACAGGTATGTATGAGCAAGCAGCTATCACACATTTAACTATGTTGTGCTATCTTCTCATGATAAAAGGATAGGCAGAGCAGCATTTTCACATCATTACCAAAGCTACCTTACAGCAGAAGTGTTCAGTAATTATAGTGCACACTGAGATACCTGTAATTTCTCCACAGTCTTTTTACGGTAGCTATTTTGACAGTGTAATGACATAACCAGAAACAATGAGTTGTTGTGTTGGAATTCTCACTTGTAGTAGCCATTTTCTGTTGAACTGCTTTTGTGATTTAAAAAAAAAAAAAGCATTTTCTTACAGAGTCACATGCAAAACACCTGCAAAGCAGACAGTAAAGTTCAGTCCTGATGTGGGGAAATACATATGGAGAAAAAAAATTAGGAGAAAGAAGCACACAAAGAGAATTATATGGATCCTGGGCCTGATTCACTGCAGTAGCATTCCAGTGAAGTAATTCAAAAGAAGTTAAGCCAGCATAATACTGGAAGAGATTTACAATGGTAAATCAGGACTTCTTTTGGCATGCTCATGTGCAAAAGGGAAATTTGCTCATTGGATTCTCCTCTCACTTTCACAGCATAAATCAGCAGTAATTCCACTGAAATCAATGGAGTTAAGCCAGGTTAGAATGAAGGGGAGATGAGAATCAGATTCGCAAAGCGCAGTTTGCTGTGATTTAGCACACAAATGAGTGCCTTATAATCTGTTTACTAACAATGGATGAAATATGCAAATTGTCTTTTTGGAAAGCGACCATGAAAACTGAGCTTCACAAAAGCAAAATGAGGGGTGGGAATGTTCTTAGTTCCAGACACTCGCATCCATAGTTAGAGGTCTGATACACAAACACCATCTCAGTGAGAAGAAAACTGCCAAGTCTTCACAACACATGCAGAGGTAGGGCAGATTATAACAAGATGTGAGACTGTGATTTGGAATGGCAAACATTCCTCACAGATGCTGGTATAATCCAGCAATCAGGCCTCAAACAATGTCCCTCCGAGCAAACCCAGGCAGGCTGACCATGCCATTTCACAGCATAGGCTGCACCCTAAACGTGCTGCAGAGCCACGCAAATGTGACTGGGTCCAGGTGGTCCCAAGCAGGAAATGTTCAGAAAAAAACCCCTTTATGTTTACTAAACCACCAAGGATTTAACATGGCTGCAACTGAGAATCCAAGCATGTAAAGTGACTGAATAAGACATAAGACAGTAACAAGACAGTGAAATGCTTTTCACGTTCACTTACCCATAGAAGAGACAGGAAGAGTTAACTTTTATTGGCTCTGTGCTAATGCTCATTCTAGGTTTCAGGGTGCAGTTGTGTACAGCCTGGTGAAACCGCACATCATTATTAGAGAGATTATTTCCTTATGCTAAATCTTTAAATTGAGATTGCCTTCTTTGGATTTTCTTTTTTTTTTTGTCATTCTGATACCTTCATTCTGATCCAGGCTTAACATAGATATCTATGTTACCTGTGAGAAGACACCTGTATTATGACATTCAAGAGGAGATTCGATGTGCAGGACATGCAACACATGGAGAGATTGGGATTTGTGTTAGCCATGTCCTAAAGTATTTCCTGAGGGGCACTTCAAGTACCACAGCAGCTCACAATGAAGGAGGGCAGAGCTTACCTTTCCCCAGCAAGCTTAAGGCTGATGACCTCATATCTCCAATTCCCAACTTCTGTTACTTTCTAATAGATTTGGAAAAGCCAGCCTCTCAGTTTGAGGTAACAGGAGGGGTGGCAGTATAAATGGGGTCTGGTTGGTGGTACCCACGGTTACTCAACAGCTCACAGGTCCTCAAATCTTACACAGCTGTCTGTAAAAGAGTATGAGGGAAACCAAAAACCTGCTGTCACAGCAGGCTCTGGAGCCCTATTGCCCAGAAGAGGGCAGACCTACAGTATTTTTCCTTAGACAGTGGCATTCTTGCAGATCTACTTCTCTTTCTTTTGTCTGTCTAGTCTGCTGTATGGGCTGGAGAAAATAAATGCAATGCAAAAATACAAAAAACCATAACTCTAGAAAAACTTAGGTAGTTGTCTCAGTCCATGGGCTCAATCCTTTACCTTTTTAGTCTGTCAAAATTTTCAGGCAAGTACATTTTTCTGTCTGCCCAACTATCAGTGCGGTCAAGCAAGGAGATGTGAACTAGGTCCATCTCGCTGCTGTAGATCAAGACAAAAGGCCTGCCCCGAATAAAAACGAAACCTTAGGACAGAAAATACTAATTTTAATAAACAAGTTCTCCATTTTTCCCCTAATTAAAATGAAAACAATCATCCAAATTTCAACCTCTAATTATTAATTTCTCCCTTCTTTCCCTCCTCTTTTCCTTCTGCTCCCCCCGCAAATGATTGAAAAGAAGACCAGAATACATGATGATTCATGTAGTATTTATTAAAAAGTATCTAACTCTCCAAAAGAAATATTTGAACTGATGTTTCAGTTTCACTGAAAGTGCATAGCAGAAAATACAATCAATTCTTGACCAGTTGAACCTACATATTATCAATGTTAGCTATGATGATACCAAATAACATATGACTAGAGAATAACATCTCTATGAACCCAGTTCTCAAGAACACCTCTTTAAGAAGAAACACTTGTCCAGCTTTCTTAGCTTCAAAGCATTTTTACCTTCCGTCTCAGACTTACAACTATGATATAAAGACACTTTTCTTTTGGGATTTGGGTTTTTTTTTTTTTTTTTTTTTA
>VZSC01014906.1:179290-271383 GCA_013398225.1 Steatornis caripensis
TTTTTTTTTTTTTTTTTTGCATAAACCAGGCAGAAATTCTGCTCTGAAGCAGGCTGTGCTGGTAGTGAAATTTGTATTTCTCAGATCTTATATCTCTTTCCTTTTTTGCAGTTGTTTTTACTGGTTAAGACTACTGCTAATCAGTCAGCTCTTGCCTGCTTTTGCAGCCTGCTTAATGCAAAGTGTTATTTGGGGTACGGCGCACCAGGTGTTTGCGACTGGAGGCTGGGTACTCCAGCAGGCAGCCTGACCAAAATGGACCTCTAGCCAAACCCTTGCGCAGTGAAATATGGCACACGGAGAGCTCCTTCAAGGTTCTCACTGTTCCTTGATACTGATCTCCCTCTCCTTTCACACACATTTACTAAAACATTATCTTAAAACTAAGCAGAATCCAGCATAAAATAGCCGATATAAACCTATGCTTGCTTATGTACACTCACCGCAGACTAGATTATTGCAATTTGGTCATCGTCAGGATTCCCTTGAAGTTGGATGGAAACCTGCTGTGGTTGCAGAAGGTGGCTGCTCCCTCGCTGTTCAGACAGGTGTGTATGAATCAGATCCACACTCTTTTTGGACAACTGCAAATATTCTGCTCCACTAATGCATTAAAACTAAAAGGTAAGGAGAAAGTACATACATGACTATCCTTATTCTTATGTAGCATTAAAGGACTTGAAATTAGGTTATTTGTTTCTACTCCCCACTCCAAGCTTAGCACAGACCACAACAATGGAAGGATCGTGTTAATGAACTTCACTGTGGCAGAACAGATTAGGACTCTACTGCTTCAGAAAGAGATTAATGAGGATATTAGAAAAGTAAAGCGTACCATAAATGGCATGGAGAGAACAAATAGGCAAAAATTATCATTGTTTCTCATTCTGTAAGAACATGAAATGGTTACAGCCTGTTTAAAGTTAACAGAAGGAAATACTTTCTCTTGAAACATTTAATTAAAATATAGAGCTTATCGCTACAGGAAATTTTGGAGCCAAAAAGAATAAAAGGGTTGAAAGAAAATTAGATGTATTCCTGTAAGAAAAGTCTTTTAGGGCTATTGAACACAAGATGTGTTATCTTGTCTCGTTCTGGAAGTCTTCTATGTGCCCAAGGACCTCAAGGTGACAAATTCCAATACAGGTATTAAAATAATGGTTTAGAATAAATTGTCACAAAAACAAAATAGAATTTTCCAACAAAACCAGCCCAGCCACCATCTCCCAAACTCTATTTATGAGAACTATCTGAGGTAATGCTCAAAATGGAATCCAGTCCCTTCAGAGTGTTGTTCAAGGAAGGAAACCACTTATCAAATAGCATTAACTTCTGGCCTCTAAACATTTTCCAGAAAAACAAAGCCAAACAAATCTCCCAACTACTTAAGTCAAAGAGCCACTGTGGCTCCAAGTTTTTTTGACAGAAACTCTTAAATAGTTCTACTCAGCTCACTGTGTCTCCAACGCAACAGACACAGTGTTAGAAGACTAAAAGTTTAGGAATATACATTTTAAAACTTCAAATAAACTAAGCATCATCTAATTCAGCCACAGGTATAATGGCCATCGCCTCGAGTCAAAACTAGCAGTTGAGAGCTACAGCACCACGCAAGCCAGGCTCCACAGTCTAAACTTTCCTCCAGTTTAATGATCTGCTCTTGTCAACGCTTCCCCAGCAAAGGACTCATCCCTCCTCATGTGAGAGGGAGCCTCCGGTTTCCCTGTGCCTCAGAGGGCAGAAGAGATAAGAAGAAGTGGGCAGTATTTTCAGAAGTTTCAATAGTTAAGCATCCGTGAAATTCAATAGGGACGAATGTGAGCACCACTGAGATGCTCCCTTAAAACCTTCCTCTATTCTTGGCTCTGTGACAAAGGCAGAGCTTGCAGAATGAGTAGTTCATTATTGAGAGGCGGACTAGATTGAACAATGGGGACACTTGACCTCAGACCACACACATACTCCTTTGCTTCTTTCCCAGATGATCTCTGGATACTGAGTAATCACTTTTCCTGAAACACCAGTCTCTTTGCTCCCCAAAATTATCCCAGCCCTTCCCAAGGCATTGCACTCAGTGAATCAAAGAACACTTCACAAGTTTTCAGAAAGTGCATCCAGCAGAAGTGGGACACCTTTTCATCTGTATGCCAGGAACCTGATTTTGTCAATTATACACTGTATATAAAAAGCCTCTGCTATCTGCTTTCCCAGTACTCTGGGGAATGCATATGAATAATTTTAAACGAGGAAAATGCTGTTGGGAATATTGTTTTATTTGGGAATTCTAAAACTTGAAATACATCTACAAAGAGTATTTTATAACTGATAATATTTATTTTTATACATGTATATATGCACATGTATGTATTTTGGATTAAAATAAATAAAGGAGGGAGAATACATCTTAGAAGCACACATCAGTCAATGCAGATCTTGAAAGACAGGCCAAAGTGCCTTAAAAAGAAATAGCTTTGGAGAAAGGTGGTAAGCGTAGGAAAACCTCTGATGTCCTTGGCACAGGCCCACAGGACACGCAAGAGAGATGTGCTGTGACACAGAAATTATTCCAATTATCAGCTATATACCTTCCTTGTCACATGATAGTTACGTAAGAGGAATAATTTTGAAAAGCTCTAATATGTGTCAATGTTTACAAAATTTCCACCTGGCTTTTTAGAAGAGTGAGAATGCTAATAAGCTGTAAAGGAAAAAAAAAATGCTGACACTACATTATGAGAGTTAGTTTAGGGTGAGCTGATCTGCGAGTGTATGACAGATCATTTTAACCTTTGCAGTCTTCTGGGCCTTTTTTGTGTCAGTTCATCATTACACAAACCTAGTTCATTCTCTGTTTTGAACTATGGTCACTTAGAATAATTCCTCTCAGAAACTTTACAGTGATGTCTTAAGAGACTGCTGATACAACACTGTTATTTTTAAAAGAACAGTTTTCAGTGCAATACGCAGGGGAATTATACTGTTTCCAGACTGCAATTGTTGGCCACTTCTTTTGTGTTTCATACTATTCTTTTTTGGTGATTTTTTGATGTAGCAAACAAATTGAATTCATCTTGAAAAATAAATTACAGACTGGGAGTTTTCTGAGCTCTCCACACAGTATTTGTTTCATCTTCCAGCATATGTTCCAAGTGTATCACTGGGACTGACACTAGGAAAGAAGGTGTTTTCCAGCTGTCACCACAAAGTGGTTTCCGAACTGTAGCATTATTGCCGGATCTCAAGTGCTATTGCATAAAAAATATTAGCAAAAGCTGATCTTTTACAGATGACCAGTATGTACTAATGATCAGATAAAAGTTTCTGAGACTTTTTTAATGCTAGCTTTTTCTTTAAACAGACGATTCTGTACTAAAAACCTAAGAGGACATATTTTTATTTCATAAGTCTCAGTAAACTCATCTGCTATTCCTTTTTAAGGAATGGAAACAAAATACTTGTTAACACTCACATATATTATTTTTAACACTCACATACATTAATTGGCTTTGTTATACTGCTGTACCACAAAATATTTTCTGTCTTCCCTGAGCCCTGGTTTATTTATCTATCAGCTAGGAAGTTCTGCAAAACATTTTAAAACAACGTTACATTGGTTATTAAATTAAAAGTTTAGAGTGCAGCCATCTCAATCTACAAAAGGCCCCCTACACGTTGTGTTATACTTCTCTGTTCATCAGCATTTAGCTAAAGGATTTAACTTTCTAGAAAACCCAAGGTTATCCTTGAAAAGCAGCACAGATTTTTTTTCAGGTATTTTTCCAGTTACATTGAATCATGTTTCGCATTTAATTTACAATATTTACCAAAACCTCTGCCCCTTCCAAAGAGCTCAGAATCAAACCATTAAAAAAAATAAACACAATGTTTAATGGGGAGAGGTAGATAACGTATTTGGCAAATACAAATTGGCATCTGGTCTCTAATTCTGAGTATAAGCTTGTGGTTTAGTCTTTCACAATGTTTTAAATATCAATACATTTATGCTACATGTAACTTTCAACCACATCTTCTTGACTATCAGCAGAATTCAACGAACTTGCCATTTTCATGTCCTAGTGAAAGTGCTTAACGATGCTAAATCATTAAAAAAAAAAAAGATTAAATATCCATTTCACTAAGGGCTGTATTAGGGAAGAATAAGTTCTTGTGGGCTGCCATCTACAGATGGTGTCCAATGCTGATGGAGATATTAATATAAGCTGCTACTCTGAAGGGAAAATACACTGCTGTGATATAGTCTCACATTTTTCGACACAGATCAATAGTCTATGTGTATTCCCAAATAAACACACAAATATAGTTAAAGAAACCTGCATTAATACCGAGGACATCTGTGGTAAAGTACTGCAATGAGAAATAGGCAAACATATACTTTAAATCAAAGAAATTGAATGACAAAAAGTAGTCTTAAAAACATTTCTTAATAATACGAAACCTACAACGGTTCATGCCTGCATGCAAGGAAATCCACCAGAGCCTGGACTCTAGTATTGCCCCAGACATTTTTACGTTGCATTAAAGTTAGGATGGATAAAAACCTCACTTCCCTTAGAAGCAGAGAAACAAGTATGTTTTTATGCAAATAGCTGGCCAAATAAAAAGAATACCAACTACCTCAAGAAGTACCAAAAAAAAAAAAAGGTCATATTAGTCTTTTACACTGAGGTCTGAGAAGCCTTGCCTAGCTCTTACAGAGGTTCCCATACCTCCAACTTCATCATCAGGTAAGATTTTGAAGGTCACCTAATATCTCAACCATTTAAATATATGGAAACAATTATCACGTTAGCAAATATGATTCACAGCATATATCTTTGAAGATAACCTATGTGATGATATAACTATTTATTTTGTATGGGATTTAAAATTCAAAACTGTCTAAGCATTATAAAAGGATTAAAAATAATAATATGGGAAACACGTGTTCAGTCATTTCAGTTTGCATAATGATTATTAAAAAAGAAAACTGTAACCAAATCGAGTCAACAGTTCTGCACAAAACATTATTTTCTCACCATAAATCCCTCGAGACAAAAAAGTAAATATTCAGGCACTGCTAGATACAAGTGCACGGCACAAAATAACTAACCTTGGTGTTAATATTTAAAATTAAAGTATGTTCAGGCAAAATTATTATTACATAGATGCAACAGGCCAGATCGTCAACTGGTATAAATTGGTGCAGTCCCATAGAAGTTTATAGTTCTATGACAGCTGAAAAATTACCTCAGAGAATTCATACTGCTGTTGACAATCTCACCTTCAGAAGTTCAAGTAAAAATTTAGAACAGTCACTTTTTTAACACCAAATTTCATCATAACTTAACTTTGCACCAGTATGTATTGCAGGTAGGATAGAAATTGTTGGCAGAGAGAAATTATTAACAACTTGCATATCGTAGCAGATAGCCAATAAAGTAGTATTTGAACAGACCTTATAATCTTTTCCAAATAGGCTTTTCATCCCCAGAAACTAAATGGGATTGATCACATTAATATTGAATACCTCACAAACTGTACACTTACAAAACATCTCCAAGGGGAGGAGGTGTTATCTTCTTTTTTATGGGAAATAAAACAGACGCACAGAGACAAGGGTTTGTATAAGGTGACACCAAAGGCCGTGGCATAAACAAGAAATGAACTAGAATTCGTTGGGTTTCCACCTTGACTCTGAAACAGGAGCACAGCCCTCTGTCTCCAATGACAGTCAAGTTCTCATTTCTTTATCATTTCCAGTGAATCCATCATATTAATTAAAAATAATTAATTAATAGAGCTAGCAGAGCAAAGGCTGCACACATAGGCCCTGATCTCAGGCTCTCTTACCACATTGGTAGAGACTTTCATAGCTAGTTCCACATCTCCTCCCTTTTTGGAAGGAATTTGTACAAACTAATAATATTTTTCCTCCATTTATACTCTAAATGAGGTAAAGTGTGACAAGACTAAATACCTGTTCCACCAAACACCGTTTTTCAACTCATGATCTGTTGCCTACGCCCAAGGTATCCACAAAAAGTAGGAGAAGCAAGTTGGTCTGTGATACGTGGTCGTTCACTTGCATGGAATTTTCAAAGGGACTGCACTGCTGCTGCAAAATGTTAGATGTCCATGAAGACCACCAAACCATTCCTGAACCATTGCTGGGTGTCTTTTTGGTACCTGAGGGTGCTCTGAGGAATCTCCCTGGTCATGGTTTTTGCAGGGTCAGTGAGTGCGAGCCACCCGGCTGGCCTTGAGAAAATGTGGGAGTTCCCAGGGCCATCATCCTTCTGCAACCATGTACTTGCTCAGAGGGTCTTGCAGGTCACACGTTTAAGAAGAACTGCAATTTTAAACTCGTGTTTTTAACAGATGTTTTTTAAAACCTTGTATCAGTTGTCTAACTGCAAAACGGAGGGTAAACTCAAAACAAAGAAACTCCTTGCTAAATATGATGCGAACTGGAGAGAACAGAGCGATAACTTTCATCTCTAATCCTTCACCAACAGTAGTCTCAGCATCGTCCTTATCATCCAGATGACTGGAACAAACCAGTAAATTTTATTTTAGGAATAAAGTTATTATAAACCACACAGGTTTAAAAAAAAAAGGAAAAAAAATATCAAACTCCTACTACGACAGTGACCATATTTTCATTCTTGGCTGCTGTATCAGGAATTTTCAGCAGTAAGAATTCATATTTCTTCTCATTCTGTGAAATAGAAAAGGCTTACAATTCTGTGAAATGTAATGTACAGGTTTAATAGGATTGTACTCTTGCCTAATGTCACAGTAACAAATAAATGCAATAGAGAATTGCTGACACAATAGAAAACTGCTAGTTCAACACAAATGAGTCTCTGTAAATAAATCTGAAGTAATTTCTCTATACATCTTGGCTACTGCTTTAAGCTCTGCTTACAGTCAGGAGGTGGCATGGCATTAACAGTGGCGGGGAAGGGGGGCGTGCGAATCTTATGGCAACCTCCTCAGTATGTTACAGCATATTGCAACTCAAGAAAAGAGTGACTTGGTGGCTCTACTCTGAAACACCTTGTTTAGGCACAAAGGCCCCTTGCAGCCCATATATTAAAAAGCGCAGAACGACACATCCTGATCGGGTGGAAATGGGATTGTGAAGGGACACATGGGTACTCCCACGCATTTGGCAGCAGTCACACACTCAGATTCAGGGCTACTGCAACACCACTGGCACCACATACTCTGGGTACAAGAAATGAAAGCAACTCCTCAACTCCCCAGGCAGCACTTCTTGCCTGTTTATGTCACCATTTTCTTACTGGCAAAGGCTTTCTTCTGACCAGCAGATCTGGCAACAATTATACTTGGGAAATACACACTAGCCCCACCCCAGCCATCTTCCATTCTGCTCGCATTGAGTCTTTCCAGTGTAAGATAGGACTACTCCTTTCCCACTACTGGTTTTAACATGACAACACGTCTGCCAGAAAGACCACCCAAGGTGAAAACATAACATGCAGCTGACAGGCTGGTATGCATTGTACAAGACCGTGGGAGATACCTATCTTGACTAAAAATAAGGAGCAAACAACCAAAAATCAACAGTGAATACGGTGGCTGTTGGTAGTATCAAATTGTAATGGATGAAACAGCTAGCCTTCATATCACCATTTTTTCCTCACCTTTCCCTCTATTGGCACGTTTCTTAATCTCATTTTCGCATTAGTCCCATAAGGGTTACAGTTCTAAGTAGTGTGTAACATTAAGCATATAGCATACTATATTTTTCATTTCAAGCTATCAGCATTCTATCCACCAAAGCCACTCAAAATGTCATACTAACAGCACAGATAGAGATCACCTTTTCTTTTTCAAACATGTGCAAGTGTTTGTTGAACAAAATTGCAGGTAACTCTCGTTACGGAATACATAGGTACACTGGGAAGAGCTGGCATTTTGTTCAGTGCGAGACAACTGTTTATGCACACACTGGGTGGCTTGCTGCAGTTATTTTATTATAAACTATGTCGCATAGTCACAGATTGCCTCCTGATATCCACAGTTATGTTTGTCAAGAAAATTCTCTTATTTCCTGCTATTGTGACCTCCCTGCTGGGGTGGGTTGGCCTTGGCCAGACATTCACCCAGACGCTTGCTCACTCTGCCTCCTCAATAGGGCAGGGGAAGAAAATACGATGGAAAAGCTCATGGGTCAGGGTAAGGACATGGAGATCACTCACCAGTTATGCTCATGGGCAAAACAGACTTGACTTGGGGAAAATTAATTTAATTTATTGCCAACTAAAATAGAGTTGGATGGTGAGAAACAAAGGCCAAAAAAGTAGAACACTTTCACTCTCCTAACCCCCTTCTTACCTTCACTCCTTCATTCCCAGCTCCGCCTTCCCCACCAGGGTCTGCAAGGGACTCTGCCCTCATGCCTAGAGCACCTCTTCCTCCTTTTTCTTCTCCTTCTCTCACCTTGATGCTCAGAAAGCTCCTTCTCACACTTTTTCTTCACTCTTCAGCAGTGATTTGCCCTTTCTGGCACAGGCTTCCCCAGATGCACCCCACCTGTGGCTGAGGGGCTCAGCTGTGCCCTGCAACAGGTCCATTGGAGCCAACTGTGCCCGGCATGGGGCAGCCCTGGCCACTCCTCACAGGGGCCGAACCCACACCCCAGACGCCGTCTCTCATGACAATCTGTAGCAACAGAAATCTAGAGAAAACTGAACATTGAGACTGTAAGGTGCTTACCTCTGGTGGGTTTTTTGGGGGAGGGGAGATGATAACTACTTCTGAGCCAGGTGCTCAGCTGGTGTAAACATGTGTTGTTCTCACCTGCAGCAGCTGGCCATGGCTCGAGAGACTTCCGAGGGGATAAACTCATTCACATGGACTTCAGCTGCCATCCAAGTCATCTTAATTGGAAGACTAAGCTGTATGACACTCTACAGTGAAACCTGGAATTGGTGTACCGGGGTTGAAAACCACTTTTCAGCAATCTCCAATGATCTGCTTTCATTTAACGGCCATTACGCAATGTGACGTGTAAGGAATAAGGAGCAGCATGAGGACCTGGTCCTGGCAATGTTTACGGGCAATCTCCCTGGGTGGTTTGATTAGCTGAGGAGCAGATGCTATTTTTCCCCCCTTTCTTGATTTATTTTTGTTTGGAAAATTTGAAGCTGATTGCACATATGCTTAAAGTTTAGGTATGCAGATTTGGAAAAATCTAAACAAGTAAATGCATTTCATGAATATTACCAAGTAGGCACCAAATATTTATTCTAACCATTGGATTTCCGTGCACAAATGTTTAGCTGATGCAAACAAAGGGACTCAATTGGTCAAATCTTCTTTAGGTTATGAAAGGAGTTTGACTTTGTTGCTGTCCTGGTTTAATTATCTTCCATGGTCCAGATGCCTTCATTGAGCTGCATCTGCAAAATGTTTCTCAGCTGAGGTATGAGTAAATCCTTCCTATGATTTGACGCTGTTGCCAAGATCCAAAGGAGCTGAATGCCCGCGCTGCTCTCTTCGTGTGGTAAAAGTTGTGAGCACTCAGCACCCTAAGCTGTTTTGTAAGTAGTTGTGCACCCTAAACCATTTAAGAGGCAGTTTTGCAGACTTCAGTGCTGCAAAATTTCTCTACAGAAGAAGTTGCTTGCGGACTGCTCCTCCGTGCGCATATATGCATATGTGTACCCCCAGTCTTTCATGGAGTGAGACTAGAAGTGACACAATTTAAGGCTCCTTGCACGAATGGATGAGCAAGAGGAAGCAAAGCATCTGAGAGGACTTTGTAGGCCTGAGCTGGGGGGATCATGGTTGCAGCATGACCAAGGACCCTCTCCTCTGCACAGAGGACAGCAACCAGAAGGAGGGGAACGTTTACTAAGGAGAATCAAAGGGCACCCTATGCCACGTTATCTCCTGGTAAGCCCAAAGCAATTACTTCTGAATGCATCTCCATTTTCTAGAGATTAGGCCCTTCAGAAGGCAAGGCAAAGTGTGATCAGGGATCACAAACCACAAAAAAAGCATCAGAGCTGGCTTGTCAGAGAGCATCTCAAGGGCATCTCACTCCGATTCTGAGTCACCATTTAGTGTGACTCAAGGGTCTATAATTCCCATTGAACAGACAGGTGCACACAGCCCACGTTCTGATGCCAGGAGGCAACTATTCTTCCTCCATAACAGTCTTTCTATTCTGGAAGGAAGATGGGGGGAAAGGGGTGGGAGGCAGAGCAGGAATATTGAATTTATATTTTTAATAAAATGAATCATTCTGATATAAAAATATTAAGAATGCATTTTTGTACATTTTCCACATTGCACCAGGAAAGAAAAAGATACCTGTTTTGTTCCTATGTAAGGTTTTACCTTGGTTTCTCCTGATTAGTGAAGTAGAAGCAGCTACATTTTCTTTCTTCCTGCACTGACCTGAGTGTGTACATCTTTCCAACTCTATCTGCACTGGAGTTCACACTGAGGAACTGATGTCAGGAGTGTTGGCAACAGTCATATTTTTAAGACTGGAACAAGTGACCTACCTACAAAATTAAATCATAATCTCAAGAGAATGATTATTAAACAGGAATCTTCATTAGTAAGAACCAGAATAACAGCAAAGTAAAATTTTGAGCAAAACAGAATTTGAACAGAATTGAAGATTTCCTTTAAAAATTATCGGTTTTCATAACATTTTCTCTCAGAAAAGTCTAAACAAAAGGTGCCCTTGTGGCCAGCTGCAGTTGCTGCTTCTTTCAGAATCACCTCTTTCTCTTTTGATAACTGCAAATGGTAGGTTAACCTCAGGCTTTCATGCTTGCCTGCTGACTTTGCTCCCCAGCCAGACAACATGCCATGACACACCACATCCCTCCATGGTGAGTTCACCAATGGTGCATTGCACGTTTGTCACATTGGCGTTTTCAAATTAAAGTACTTTTTTCTTTTGGTAGGTCACACTTCTGTTTCCAGTGGATAGTTCACCTTCTTTTTTTCTCTCGACTTTGAGGGGGAGAACGCCAAAGCAATAACTGGAAATTCTATCATCTAATCTGTTTTCTTAACAACGAACTCACCAGCAGGAAGAAACTCTTCACAGACGTAGCCAATGAGATGCACTTTGGTTACTACTAATGGCTGTTCATTTAATGTAGACTTACGCAAGTATAATCATGGCATCTATTGTGTCTTTAATAGTCACAGACATCATTTAGAGACTTCAGAACTCAGAAAGAACATTTGTGTCCAGGGTCTTCATCTACCTGGGTGGCTGAGATCTGGCTGAATCATGCGAAGTGAGCTTGAAGTGAGAAGGTAATTCCTCACAAATTCAGTGTGTTGGACAAGTGTTATAATTGGAGATCTCGTTTGCATCATCTGGCAGAGAGCCGACAGTCGTCTGATCATCCACTGGTGGATATTTTCACCTTCATGTTCATAACTATTTTCCCTTTCCAAAATGCATCCTTACAGAAAAACCTGCTGCTGCTTCTAGTACTTTTGAATGCAGTTTGCTATAGCCAGAATGGCATTATACCATTTACCCAGATGGTCTGAATAATACTGAATGATTCCAGCCACTTTATTTGCGTACAATTTTGTCGTAGATTTTGTTCTGTAGAAAAAAAAAAAAGTAACACATACCATTGATTTTTTTTCCCCTTTCAGAAATAGACTTAGTAAAAATTGGGACAAGGATTTCAAGAGCAACAAGTAAATGTGGGTGCACAGCAATATCTCAAATAAAGAGGTGGTGTTCAGCATCCTCAGAGAATCTGCTCTCTTGGAGGCATCCTGACTGGGCAGACTTTTGAAATCATTGCTTAACGTGATCAGACAATGGTTTTAAATTGTGGTTTATGTGCAACAGCATAGTTGGTGTGCCTACTCTTCCTATGTTACACATATTTAAGACTAAATATTACTCAATTTTGCAATAAAAAATTAAAATCTGCTATTTCTTGCAAAAGGTTCCTTTTCTACTGTTCTTTTTAAAACTAGAGATTTCAGTTTGGGAATATCTGGGGTACTGATATTTCAGACTTCATTTCCCATGGGAAACCAATGGATTCCATAATTCATTGCAGCAGCTCAGCAAGAGGTGAAAACTATATGCAATGTAATCTGTTTAGGGAGAATCACACAGCAAGAACAATGGTGGGATAAAGATCCAAAATATAACTCCCATGAGCACTGTGGAAGTATTTTTCAAATAAAAATGTTCAGTTTTCAATTTTTGGTGCAAAGACAACGTACTCTAAAGAACAGCTGCCTACTTCGATCCAGTCTGGTTAACTCCTGTGTAACTGTGACAGCAGATACATACACCAGCTCATTTATCTGTGTAACGTCTGCATATACTAACATGACTTGTATTTTTTTTCTGCAATGCTGTGGCAGATTATGGCACTTGCAAAATATGGATCTTGTTAGCTCACATGAAAAGTGGTAGGAAAGACATAAAACTCCACCGAATTCTCCAACCTGCTACTGTGCTGTTGGTAGCTTAATAGTAGTAAACGGAGGTCAGCATTAAAGTCTATCTGATTTCATTTTCCACTTACCACATATTCCGTATATCAATCATGGACTATGAGACTCCATGGCCTCTTCCACAGGAGGAAGGATGACTTCACAGTTAGAGCATTGGGCTTGAGCTTAAGAGATTTGGGTTCAATTTCCAGCTCTCCTATGGAATCTTGGGCAAATTATTTAATCTGTTGGTTCCTACCTCCCAACTGGGAAGATGATACTACCTCTTTCATCACTCTTGTGGTTTATTCACTTACAAAGCACTTAAGGGCAGGAACTGCCCTACAGTGGATGTCTGTGTGCAGGGCTCAGCACTGCAGAAATCCAACCCTGCTTGAGGAACCACTGCGAGACCACAATAATAGCAACAATAACCTATTTCCAGTGATACAAATACACATGCAGGTTGACTTGAGCATGCGCTTAAGCCATTGTGGAAGGCAGGCCCGCAAGAAGAGGCATATGCGGTGCCACTGATGAACTCGCAAGTCGGCCGTAGCTGTGGGATGAGTCATGCCCCGCTTTACCCTTTTGCAGCAGTCCTCGGAGCAGCACTAGGGTGATGATACCTGGCACCTGCAGGCTTGCGAAGCCCCACTGCCCGATATCTTCACCGATTATTCAGAGAGCAGTTGACTGACAGAAACCGAGCAGTGTTTTCACCCTGTGGGGCTCGTGACAGCCAAAGTGTCTGTCAACACATTCTATCACTCTCTGCTTATGCAGACAATTTTTTTTCCTTCTTCCTTTCTCTCTCTCTTTTTTTTTTTTTTCTGATGTATTCATCACTAGGCTGCAGACACCTAGTTAATCCATTTAGAACCTATCAGCTCTGTTCATCGGCTCATAAACCCATTACCTCGGAGGCGCTGCGCTCAGGGACACAGGTGCCAGACCAGTGCACAAAACCCAATTGAGTTATGTAGCAGGCAGCAAGGCCCTCGGATTCATGATTCTGCCTGCATGGGGAATTGCACGCGTTATGTGGCAGCAGCCACTTTATTAAATATCGATTTAAATCACAGCCTTTAATCAAATCTGATAGAAGACCTTTCTCACCTCCTGTCTCTCCTCCCCGCCATGCCTTCTCTGTGCTCCCCCCCTCTCCCTCAGCCCTCCTAGTTTCCTCCTGTCTCAAGCGGGTCCGCCTGATGACAGCAAAGCTCAGGAATGAATAGTTAGCAAGTAGTTCAACAGCAAACCCTTATCGACAGTAATGAGGCATTTGCGATAATCGAGTGATGAAATGTAAATGGGCAGTAATGAGCACAATTACATCCACTGGGGAACCATCAAAGCTGCTTTTTTCCTCGCAGATAGATGAGCTCCCTTGCTGTTGCTGCCCATTGCTGCCTTTGCTCTGAGCATGGCGCAGATGTGGGGACCGGCAGGGAGGTAGGGAGGTGGCACTGAGAAGAACAGGACCGGACCCAGTGGTGCCTCACGGAAGGAGCTTGCTGATGACAACCAGGTAGCAGCCGGGCTCCCCCCATGCTAATTCCACCTTTGATGGTTAGCCTTTGCCTCCTTCTCCCCTACCTTCCCTCTGCCTTCTCCTCCCTCCCTCCTGGTCCTTAGGGATGATTTGATTTGCTGCAATGTTTGAAAACTGCCTCATTGTGCTAACAAGATTAACTTGAGCCTATGTCTGTTTGATGCACTGGAAATGTGCAGGGTGACTCGGACCTGCTTTCAGCTGGAGCTGAAAGAGACAAGAAATGGGACGGTTGCCAGGGAACAGGCCCAACGGCAGCTTATGTCATCGTCACTAGTGAGGGATCAGTGGGGAAAAACACCGACACACGTTCAAGAAAGGGGGAAAGTCGGCGCATTCGTAATCTGACCGGGGAACATTAACAGATCCGAGAAATTGCTCACTCAGTAATAAACACATCAAGCTGCATGATCTGGCCTAGTTACTCAGTTTATCCTGGATAATTTGTGCAACTAAATAGTGCTAGAGAAAAGTCAAAGACCCAGGGTTAAAAAGTCGAGTTGCGGAGATACCAGTGTGGAAAATACCTTTGTGCCCTCTGTGTGCTCACCAAACCACGCTTGACTTTTTGTTTCCTGGGTCTCACGGGGTTTAACTGTGGCATACAACCTAATTGTCAGTGTCCTTATTTCCCTGTTTTAAAGCTACGTTATCAATGGAGAATTATCGCAGGAGTTTGTTTAAGAAGTGATCAGCTAAGAAAGGCTCATCGGTTGTGACTTGTTTTTCTTCAAAGTCATGGAAAAGGTTCTGGTATGCCTAAGCCCTGACGTGGTGGTCAAAGTTATGTTTCTGATACTTCCTTGCATTAAAATCCTCTTTAATTATGCATTCATTGTACCACATGAAGAATTCCTATGCAGACAAATGTCCTCCCTGCTGGATCACACGCTTGAAAGCCACGTGTAGTGCAGATGGTCTTACAAAGAGCACACTGCAGGACTTTTGACCCTGGGCAGATCTGCAGAGAAGGGTAGGTGTCACGTTTGGCATGGCCAAAAACATGCCAGCCAACTGGGGGGGCAAAAAGGGGCTGTTGGCAGAACTGGAGGCAAGGAAGAGGAGTTTACCAGTAACTGCGAACTGAATTTACCAACTCTAAAGATGTGGGTCGCATTTATAATAATACCATTTCACAAACTGATTGGAAAGGGGAGGCTGCGTACTTTTCTTTTAAAAGCATGCACATTTTGCATAATTTGAATGGATACAAAGTCTCTGGGATGACTAGAAAGTCAAACAAAGGTAAATGGTAAAGCAAGCCGTGGAGCAAGTTAACACTGGTGGATAGGGAGCAATAGAACAGGAAACTGAATCGTTGGCAGATCTCCTCTTCCAAGGACTACAAGGATTGTAATAGGTGGGATCAGAATGAAAACAAGTTTTGTTAATGCAGAATGCTAGCCAGAGAGCAACTGGCTCAGGAGCAGGAAAAAAGCTTGAAAGGAGACTCGAAATACTTGCTAAATGTTTCAAACAAAGTCAGGGTAGTAGATGAAGGCTGAATGCACCCAGACTACCGCAATGAAACAGTTTTGCAGTACCACTGAGTTTCTCTCTCATTTCCAACTTCCCAGCTCTCAGAACCTCTCACCTCATGACAATGAATTCCACTGGTTATCTCTCGCGCCAAACAAGAAATACTTCCTCCCGTCACACATTAATCATCTGCTGCCTTTTAATTTCAGAGAACATTTCCCACTTTTTGAGTCAAAAGTGGCTCCAAATGATCAATTGTGGTGCAGAAACTGCATGAACAACACAACCTAAATCCTGGCAAGCAAATCGCATCAACTCATCTGGGGACTAATTACACCAGTGCTCCATCTGAAGACAGGTGACCAACGCACGGGTTTAGGAAAGATTCTGCAAATAAGCCAGCCTGCTGCAGTAGTCCACCCACCTGCTCTCAAGTTAGGAAGCAGCTCAACCCTGGACAATCAGATGGATCGAAACAGTCACCTCTGCTGGCTGTCACCGAAGGTGTTCCTGATGTCCGAAGTAGTTACTTGATATTATGGAGTCCCATCACTCCCAGTGTCTGGGTGTTTTTAACTGAGCTATCTTTGATGCATGTTGCATTTAGAAATACACAAGGATCTTTTACTTATTAGAAATGCAATAGCTGTTAAATTGTATTAGTTATTGACCTTAGCAGCAATAAACTGTAGTAAGAGTAGTCTACAGTAAACACTGCGAAATCATAATCAGCTGGCATGATGCGGATATTTCTGACCATTTGCCCTATGCTCTGTAAAGTGCATTTGATCGCAGTATATAAAAATGTGAGAGTATTGTATACGATTTTGAAATGCACTGAATTTACAGACACATTCAACTAATTTATCATTTAACTTACGGCTTTGCAAAAGCTATTAAACAACACTGTGAGCCTGGAGGCCACACATATGCTACAGCCCTGGTAATGTAAAGAAGTTCATTTGAATCCCTTAATAATGACCTTGACCTACAGAACAAGGTTTATTTATTGTCAACAATTCATCTCACTCTTGACCATGGTAAAACACCTAACCCTTGAGTACTTACAATGGAGGAGGTAAGGCTTGGGTTTTCTTTTTTTTCTTTCCCCTGGTGAAATGGGCCAATTTTTTTCCCTGTTTAGCAAAATCTGGAACACAGATCATTAGAATGCTTTTGGCAGCTAATTTGAACATCAGTGACTCAACTTTGAGAAGGAAACCTTTTTCTGCCCTAAAGAATCTCAGAGAGTTTTCAGACTACAGTAATTGAAAAATCCCTAAACACTCACTCACAGAGGAGATACACATTACTGCAGGAACAGTCTACAAATTGTAAAGTATTCAATTTACATTCTCAGTACCTCAGGGCAGTTGTGAAGAATTTATATCTTCAGAAACCTTTGAACTAACAAAAGATAACATTTCACAGCAAAGTCTACTTGCATAAAAGTTTTTTAACTCCCTTCATCCTTATTCTGAAAGAAGTGTCTTTTGCACTTCTGGAACCAAGGCTCAATGCAGGTATCTGAGATGTTAAAAAGGAGATGGAGATGAAAATAGAGGTGTTAAAAAAAAAAATTTAATGGACATACTGCATCTCATTTAGAACATGAGTTCATTATTCACCAGTCCACACATGATGTATTCTTGCTCTGAACTTGATGTCTTTTTAAATGATACTTCGGTTTGATCAATGTGCAAAGATTCTTAGTTATATTAAGGCCCTTTATGCAAAGGGCTTTATAATGTGTAGGTAACAGGCACAGCTACACCCTGGGTGAGGGCAAGCTGCACTCTGAATGAGGGTAAGAGGACCTTTTTTCTTCCCTGTGTGCATCAGCCGGGGCAGTGTATAGCGTCACATCTAATGCGGTCAAGTGGCTACATCACCCCTCTGTTTACACTGAGTCTTCATCTACTTTAAAATTGAATTTTGATGACACTCAGACCTGACACTTTGTAAAATTGAAAAGAGAGTCCCTTCTCTTTAAGAAGGGAAACTTTTTTTTTTTTTCCAGTCGGGTCACTTCATGGATTACATCATTTGGATCTCTATCAACGAAGCAACGTTTTCACAGGTTCCATTGTGAACTACACAAAAAGCTGTATATTTATTTAGGATCAAAGAACCTCAAGGGGTTCATGGAATAGTAGGTAACTTTAATGATGTGCTTAAGTCACACGGAAGTCAGAGTTAACATCCAGCTGGCACGTGAGTATACAGAGAAGACAACAGGGACTGACTGCTGAGTCATTAGGGTTCAAGCTCAAAGAATGAGGCCCCGTTTGTGTAAAGAAAGTTGGTAATAGAAATAGGCATCACATTTGCTAGCTTAGGAAATGATCTTTTTCTTCCTCTGCCCCTTTTCTTGATCAAAGAACATTCAATATAATTACCAATTTAATGACATCCTTTTGCTTTGACTTTTTTTTAGATTTCTACGGAAAAAAGAAGAGAGGATGGGCAAAAAAAAATCTGCTTCAAGCCAACCCTAACTCTGTGATTACCATATTCATGTCCAACACTAAGCATTATGTGGAAACGTTAATGAAAGTTTTAAAATGCAATCCTTGGTTAAAGAATTTTTTTTTCCCCTTCTCTATAAAGAAATTGATAAATGCTTCTATTAACTAATAACCCAGGAATCAACAGTCTTATAAAACTGGTTTATTCAGCCCAGAAAATTAGGCAATCCATCATGACTGATTTGCTCACATTTTCCCCTGCAAATAAGTGAGATGAAAACTTTAAAACCAATAAGATAATGCACTTAACAAATTCAGCTGAGAGAGATGGATAAACTAAGACGCCACTGGCATCAGTTAAGGAAAATCTGTTGTGTTTCCAATTATTTGAGCAGATTTTGTATCCCAATTTGCTGCCAGACTGGCTGCATCCCCCACTCCCCTCTTTCAAACCAAATCATCTGATCTTAAATCAGAACAAGCTCATCATATCACACTATGAAAGGCCAACAGGGGATAAATGACACCAGATGTTATATGAGTTTTCTTTTAGGCTTTCATTTCAGACTTACTGCATTCCCCATGCTGCTTTTTACTTGTCAAAAACTAAAATGTGCTTTGATAGATAACAACCCTATTTTCTTCACTGCCTGAGCTTAGAGAATACCATTAAGTATTGATATTGATGGTGCTTAACTAGGGAATGCAACCTGGGACTGCAGAAAGCAGGATCCTGGGATCCTGAGGTATCTTTCAGTCCCACAGATACATTCTCTGCCAGTCCCAGGGTTTTTCTGTTGTTGCTGCTGGGGGTGGCATTGGGATACATGCTGTGTGATTTTACAACACAAAATGTGAGCACACAGACAGACAGGAAGAGCAAAGAGGGGCAGGCACGCTCAGAAACATAATTCTTAGGCCCATCTGCTGCTGCTGTCTGAGCTGCTGAGGGAGCCGATATCATACCGAAAGACTAACAACGAACTTCTGAAGCTGAACTGAGGCTCGCTGGTGCGAAATCCAAGGCACATCATTTAAATTTTCACTGCTTATGGTCTTCTGGAGTCATTGTGTGCCCAGATTGCTAGGGAGAGGCTGGAAAGTGGCAGAAACAAAGAAAACCACGTGCTGCTCAACAGCACTGGGAGAACCGGGCATACACATGGCTGCTTGTGCCTGCAGGGTGCACCATACCCCACCACCCCAAGAAGGACGGGAGAAGCCGCTCTGTAAGAGAGAAACCTGATGATTCTACCAAGGTGTGGGCAGCCTTTTAAAAGCCAGCTTGGCCATATGCAATGTACTAACTGTGTTCCCAGTTTTTAAATGGCTAGCTGGTGCCGCAAAGAACCAGATATAAAGAAAATGTGAACGACCTTGGTATGGGGCAAAGAAACAAATTAATAAATATATTAGTCTCGATTGGGAAGGGAAAAGTCACTTCTTTCTATAGCATCATAAACTATTGTTTTTAAGACTGTTTATAAAGCTACACTAGCCTTTCATAATTGCCGCAAATATTTTCTTAAGGAAATACCTGAGTAGTGAACGCGCTATAACGCTTAAACTCACAGTGACTGGTGATGTCACATCACAGTGGAGTGGTGCTTCGTATCAAGATGATATAACTGTCTTCCAGCTAGCCCGGTGTGTGTCTGTTTGTACGGAGACACTACCATGCCTTTGAATACATTAGCCTACTGCCTGGGAGTAGCTTGTTTGCCTCCTGGGTGGCTGTAGGAGGTGGCAGCTTAACCTCATCGACTTTCCTTCCAATACACCCTGCAGATGCAGTGAGGGAGTATATTCACACATACTCTGACTGCAGCTGCTGGCAAGTGGCTTGCTTCAAGTTGCACTGAAGTCAACAGAGTTAAGCCTCAGGAACAAAGGAAAAGATAAGAATATGGTCAGCATGAGTGACAGCAGCAGAGGCTCTCCTGTACAGGTCAGAAATGTTCAATTACAGATTCTGAAGCAGAATTCAACTCCATTTAAACACCACAACTTTCCACCCTCCAGCCCTTTCTACTGTCCTGGTACATATTGCTGCCTGCCTGTGCATTGCTGCCTGCCATCATGATTCCACTTACTTCCACTGATAGCATCACCTTTGCAACTCATGCAAAACACGTTCAGTGAACAAAATACACCAACAAGCCAGCAACTGTCAGAAACCATGACTTAGGACATCAAAGAGCATCATTTTGGTTTGGCTGACACTCTGCAATATCTGCACAGCACAGCATCACTTGATACTAAGAATGAGCTGGCCTCAGCTCCCATCCCATCAAACCTTTACAGGAAAGCAGAAATCCTCACCAACTGACCTGTGCAATGAAGTGATAATGCAGAGTACCCAGGGTATGGGGGGAGGGGCTGGCAGCAGGTACATCAGGGTGTTTAGCTACATCAGACTAGAGATCAGTGCCCTTCTGAGCCTGCTTTCATTCAAAGAGCTAGCCAAAACACGATGTGAAGAAAGGAGCCAACAAGAACTCTTAAAACTGAGATGACAACAAAAGAAGCATGACTGAATATCTCACAACAACAAAGCTTTGCCAGATTTGCCTCACCTTTAGCTGCTTGTACCACTGTATCACACCTGTGATTTCCAGAAGTGGTTAGCAAGAACTTGAGTTGGTATCTTAATGCTCCCTTCCAAACAATATTCAATTTGAGAACCAGCATCATATCATTAGCTTGTCGAAATGCTGAGTGTATTTTATGTCTTTCACAGAAAACTAGCAGAATAGGGTAGAAGGTGATAAGTTGAATAAACTAAAAGCAACTAATAGTGGATGTTGTTTAGGCAAAATTATAACAAAATCTATCATCTATCCAAACTACTGCTCAAAAAAAGGTGATGGAGTATATTTTTCATTTATTCTAAATGTCTGATTATTATAAACACGGTCAGATACGCTAGTTAGCAGATGAAAGGCAAGATCTCCCATCCTCCCATGCTCTCTTCCAATGCTAATTTATCTTCTTGCACCTGGGTATGCACCTGCTTACATGCTTTGTGGGAGAGGGACAAATTGCTGCTTTTGGATCCATGGACACAAGGGATAAAGTCTGTGACTTGGCAGTTCTCCAGCATCATCAGAAAGGGTCATCCCTACAGTTACCAAAAATATGAGTTGCTGTGGTCCCTTGGTAGCCAAGCTAAGTGTGATCTGAACAGGGCCGTGACAGGGAGAGACATCAGGGATGCCACCTCTGCTCCCCCTCCATGTCAGAACAGAACCCAATGGGCTTGGAAATACGTCATTCTGCATGCAAGCACTCTGTGTTTTCAGTCAATTTGCGCTGTCTCTCTTGGCACCTCTGGAGGTCCTTTCTATAAGGGTTTTTTCTGTGTGTGAATTTCTCTGGTGGAAACGTTTGCCCAAGCTGAAGATTTTAAGCAAAATCGTCAAAACATCTGTGGAAAGTGTTTCTGGGACTTCTGTTGGTGGACAGCCACCCTGGAAAGCTTGTTCCTCAAACCGGCAAAGGAAAACGGCCCTCGTGGACCACAGTTTGAACCGCAGTAGCAAATGCTGGCAACAAACTGCTCTCAACCAAACTCCAGGCTGAGTATTACAAGCAGAAATTAGGCAGCTAACACTTTGGCATGACCAATTGATTTAAGAAAATCAACACTCTGCTGACATGTAAGTCAGAAACAGGAGCAAAATTAATCAAATCAACAACTCAACAACTGCTTTCCCTGTGCGATATTCAGCGCAGCTAAATCCCACCCATCACTTGCTCAGGCCGCAAACACAGTAAAATCGCCATGTTCTGCCACTGGCCTGCCTGTGGAAGCAAGCTCCTAATTTAATTATTGCATACCCTCTGCTCTTATTGCAAAGCCATTTCCTTTTACATTTGCTCTGATCTAAGACATGCCATTTCCTGGACTGAAGATAAAAAAACCAACATTTAAATACTCCCAGCAGTAACCCTCTTAAAATAAAAGTCTGGGAATTAACAGCAGCCGCGTAGGTATCTTTGGAGATCACAGGAGCAACCCTGAATTTCCCAGCATACAATTGTACAAATATTTGCCTTCTCGTATCTTTCCAGTTGAGAATGAGGCAGCCAAGTAACGGGATTTGAATGCATATTGGCTTGCTGCCTCTGCTGTTTTGATTTGCAGACTGGCCAAGCAGAACGCAATTAGTGGTTATTGACACCTTTACAGGAAGCACTCATAAGGGAAATGGGAAATTGAAAATGTCCTTTAAAAGATGGAAGCAAAATACTGTATCAAAGCTTGCTGGTAAATAAGACGAGCCCAGAAAAGTGCTCAGTCAGAATATTTGTATTTCTGTATCATTTAGGAAAATCCTATTATGGCTTTAGCCACAGAGACATCCCTGGTGTGCAAGATAGAGGCAGTTCATAAAATACATAGCATTTTCAGCTTGAAAATAGGGCAACCTATTGCTTTCTGTAGATGGCTATGTTACACCCCAGTTCCCATCAATAGAACATAATCTCATTGCAGCAGGCAATACTCAATATCAATGAAACACTGGTATTGTAGGTATTTGCAGACTGCCAGTACCTAAAGGACAGAAAGACTTTGTGTTTTTACAAGGGCCAATATCTCTGGAACACATTTATGAAACAAGGCAGCACACCAAGGAGGCAAACGAGTTATATGCACATGTCCACAGAGCTGTCTGCAGGCATTTATTTGCTCTTTCTCCCCTCTCTCTCTTTTCTGATACTTTGTGCCGTCCCTACCTTATACTCTCTAAGTTTCGCTAGCAATGTCAGTTATGCAATTAGTCCCCTGCCAATTAATGCCAAATTAGATGCCTGCTGTCAGCGTTCCCTAGCACTGACGGAGTGTATGGTAATAATCTGTAACCAGGATAATGCTCTAAGGAGCCTGCATTGTTCTCTGGAAAGAAAAAATAAAGGGGGGAGGAAAGAAGAAAAAGAGAAAGAAAAAGTGTGTTGCACGTTCACTTATGCCATCAGGAGTCAGCGCAAAAATAAAATAAGTTTTGTTGTGCAGTTATCCCAATGATTAAAAAATAATAGGCTAATGAGATTACAAAGCTGATTGTGAACAAGACCAATTGTGTTAATTGGAGACTCCTGAATGGCAATTTGAGCTGCTGCCGCTGCTGAGTTTTGAAATATAATCAGTTTTACTAATTTTATCTGATTTCTTAATGAAGCTTGCCTTGAGCAATTGTTCTATGTGTTCTTTAGCAAACAGCGTGTGTCATAACTGCTGACATTAATCTTGATTACTTTAGTTAAAATAAATAGTTATACTTGGGCAGCTTTCAGAAAAATACATCAGAGCAAATGTAATGCTAGGAAGAGAAGAAGTTTTATTTCTTATATTTGTTGTTTTTTCTATATTGTATTTGCGAAGTCCCAACTGTGAAACATCTTTCTTGTGTGACCTGATCTCTTTCAGACTCCGCTATCTTTTGCCTGCCCTTCAGAAGGCATGTTTGACTTCCACAGAAAGAGTGATAAAGACAGTTTCTTTATTACAGAAAAATTTTTACTAAGAGGAAAAAAAAAATCCACCAACAAAACTATTCTCGGAAAAAAAGTACTACAAAGAGCTTTTTCATGCGTGAATCTCAAAGTTGGCACACACATTCTCACCACCTCATGCTCCAGCTGCCAGTACTAACACTCGAGCCTTATAGAAATGCTCTCTCTCATATAGCTTATTTATTTTTATGGAGGATTAATATACTTAGGATGGCTCTTTGGAGCTTTCACAGTGCATTTGATGCGATGCTGTACCATATTGCTGCTTACAAAGGGACGCATAAACATGCACAAAAATAAACAGTAGAAAAGGGGAAATGGGAATATAAGTGCAGTCTGAATTAATGGTAAACATAGCTAGAGATTGTTCATATTTCACAACTCATATTATGGCCTTGCCTTTACAGGGATAATCTTTTCATAATTAAGATAATGGCTAACTAGTCTAATAGGTATTATACATCTTTTTGAGCCAGTATGCTTATACGACAACATAATTTGCATGTACTTATTACTGGACTATGAAATCTGTGGATTTTGTATGTAGTTGCATTGATTAGGTACTTGGATGATAAATAGAAACCATTTTGGGAAAGATGATATAGGATATATTAAACATTTATTTCACCCTGTCTTCATTGCTGGCACTGGTTTGGTAAATTAAAAGGGTTTAGTCTGGCCTGGATAGTAATCTATGTCCAATTAGAATCTAAATATGTATAATAAACAGTGTAGCTTTTAATCCCTATGCACGTAGCAATTTCTTTAGTCATGGGGTTTTAGAAAGAATTACAAATTTTTTTTTTTCTCTAAGATACAGTATTCTGGAACAAGGGAAGGTCACCGGCAGCAAAGCAAGCACGAAGAGCAGCTTCAGCACAGCACTCCCGAGGACCGCACAGAGTACCAAATAGCGGCATTTTCTACTCACAGATGTAATGGGTGAAAGTCTGGAGTTCCTACTCAAACTCTGCTTCCCCAGTACTTAAATCCACTACCGCTTGAAACACTGCAGTTAGAAAAGATGTCAGCCTTTTATGGCCAACTCTGATTCTTATGCAGAAGCTAACATCTGACATACGGTGTTTTCGCTCCCTGAAAGTATTGCATGTGTTTAAAACTAATACCTGTCCTGCTTAAAATTGAGCTAGAAATTTTAGGGAATAAAAACCCAAACATAAGATGTTTCCACAACGACTTTTCCTTGAAGTAATCATAATTCATAATCATGATTAATAACCACAATTCAGACCCTCACTTAGAATGGCAGTGTCCCCATCAGCCCAGGTCCCTCAAATGCCAAACAACTTTCTTCAGACACTTTTAAGTCTCTCCTACATGTTAAGTAGGCTCGTGGCTTCGTTAGAAGGCCTGCTTTACTCACCGAGTGAAAAATACACTTGAAATTGAGTTTGTGTATTCTCACCTCTGCTTAATAAATATGAAAATTTATACTTAACGAGAATCTACTTTTACTCCTCTCTGTCTTCCTTAATGAGAGCTAATTGAATAGAACAAACTTCATTTGGCAGGACACATCATGAGGGCTTGTCTATACTTAGAAGTTTACGGAGATGATAACTAATCTAAAATGGTTGAGAAATATCCCTGCAGCTTTCTGCCCGAATAGCTGTTCCAGAGCAATTATTTCAAATGAGCTATTTTTGTAAATTTTCAAGTGTACACAGGTCTCAAATCTAACATCTGGCTGGCATTACATACCCAACTAGTTTTTATGTATCAACCTATTTGATCTGGCGAGTAAGTCACACTGTAGTAACAAGAAGAATGTACTAACGTCAACTCTGATTTGCCTTTTTGCTAATGGACAACGCTATAAATAAAAGCATTAGTGCCACTGATAATTTGACTACATTTGACCTCGATATCGATTCCACAGTACCGGTTGCAAATTCCTAACCCCAAATACTTTTAAAGGTACAGGCTACTTCGTAATAAAATTTTTCACCTTTTCACTTCCCATTAGGACTGAATAATTTATTTCGCAAGTGCTTTCCCTGCAATTTAGAGACAGCTAGGCTGCTGTACCTTTCAAAGGTAAATTAGTGTGTGATAAGCCCCATTTTAGGTCCTTGCTGTGCTCAGTGCAAGAATGGCTACCAAGTTTCAAAGCTCACTCATATATCTTTGGGGTCTGGCAGCACACCAAAACGGCAGCCTCTGCTAAAACAGCCTGGATTCAGCAGACGTGGATTGATCCTTTCTTGTTATGTGTGAGAACCATTTCGCTCAGCATGACCACTGCTTTAATCTTGTATTTTAAACATAAACAGAATGACAGATTTTACAGTATAATCTGGTAGGCACAGCAGCCTTTTAGAAGAATGAAACATTAACCTAGAAGCTATGTTTAAGTAAAAAGGACAGACAAGAAAGGGGGACAGAGGGAGAGAGATTGATTTTGTTCACGATTTAGCACACAACTCTATCCACCAACCTCTGAAACGCATTGCTGGAGCCGAAACAGACCTCACTGTAAGCAAGGCAGGAAAAAGTGGCAATATGAAAGAGCTTGAGGAGCACGGGGAGAGAAGGGAAGGAAAAATGGATTTTAAGATTTTCTCTCTTGCTGCATTTTTGAAACGTAACACTTTTATGGTAGTAATGTTCCTGTTGCCATGCTGGCGTAAAGAGACAGAAGAGAAGGAAGGCATGTTGAGAAAGGCAATGCCTCTCATTAGACCGATTGACAAAAGTGGAAAAAAAAACAGAGAAGAGAAAATATAAATGTACTCTTTTTCCTTGTATTCAAGTCAAGCAGTTTAAAAGAAACTTCCATTCTACTACAATACTGGGTCATTTTTGTGTAGAGGATAACTAGATTGCAGCTAACATTGATATATTAATCAATTTGCAGAGGGAGAGCTTCTGGGACAGTTTCTCATTTATACTAGTGTCCCTTTTGGATCAGGTTGGGCAGACTAGATGTAATTTACACCCTTGTTTATTTTACATTGCTATGTTATTAGTGTAAATAAGAATCAGACCCTCTGCTCTTAAACTACTCCCGAAGGTGGCTTAAATTATAGAGACCCAAATGTGAAACTGATACTACTCATTCATTATCTCCTGTGTCTTAATAGAATAAATTTTGCTCCCATTTATACGAGTATAAATATGTGCGTAAATGTATTGACATTACAGGTACATAGGTGGAGCAGGAGAATCTGTGTTAGCGTTGCTATAATTACAGTATTTGTGTTTGTTCATCATGTGTACACATGTAGCTTTCCTTCTTGCTTACAACAAGGAGGATTTTAGATTGACCCATTATTATCTTTAATGTTTTGCTTGTGGCTTGCATTTTCAAATTTGACCCCTTAGAAAGACAGCATGGGAAAAAATAAGCCTTTAAACTTGTGGTTAGCATTGGTACAGACTTAGGAAATATATTTTCCGATGTATGACTTAAATCCTTTGTGTAACTTGAACTTGTTCTGCCCAATTGTTCACTGCAGTTGGTATTCCCAAATGCATACGCAACCCATGTGATTAGCAGGTTTTTTCAGCCACCTCCTGGGAATTGTTTTATATACCTGAGTCACCAGAAATGATTGAACTAGATCAAAGTAGGGCGAGAGTGAGGTCATCCAGTTGGGTGGCTGTTGACATGTGTCCTAATATAATTTGGTGATGCGGTGATAGACCGTGTTACTGTGACAGCACACATCAAAAGGAAATGAAATACGTTTGAAAGGAGTTCATGTCACCAGAAAAGCTTAGGCATGGCCAAGTGCATGTATATACATGGAGCTATGTGAGACATCCATGGCCACCTATAATGACATCCTGCTGACCAGCCTATGATGGAGGACCGTCATCAGCTGGGTTTCTCATTTGCTTGAGGGAATGAGCAATAACTCTATTCTTCATTGGAACTAAGGCATTTGTAAACAAGAAGCAAACTCATTCCAGATGGGAGTCTTACTTTTCATAATGCAAAGACCAAATTGTTATTTAATCCTTCCAAATTGATTTACTATGTCAGGCATCTCTTCTGTTGCCAATGGGCGGAACTCAAGAATTTTGGGGCTCCCCCCCCCCGTCATCCCAGAACACAGAGTGACTTATCTCCCAGCTCTTATGGCTTCTCTCACACTCACAAAACTGAAGCCACAGATGAATCAATCATGTGCCTTTACCTTCCTCTCCTCCTTCAAGCCATCTCTACATATAAGAAAAAATATGGCATTATGATCCCTTACTTTAATTCTTCACAGATATTTTTTATAATGCTGTCACACCTGCACTTCTGAGATGCTTTGCTAACCTTTTTCTTTTTACTCTTAGTTTCTCAAGTGGATCAATTGAAAACAGACTGTTGTTATTTTTCCAGGCAATATTTACTTAAATTATGTCATGTAGTCTACATTCAGATTTTTCTTTCAGAAGAAAACATTGCCTCAAACTGTACATCCATGTAGGTAAGATACCTTTGCTATATTTAGATAACTAAAATCTTTTACATCCAGGATTTACATCTTCCTGTATTGTTTTTATACTGCTGTTTCTTTTTATTAGGGTTTTTAACATATTTGTCATGCATGGCTGTGGCTTTCTCTGTAAGCCTTTGATACATAAAGGAAGCTTTTTATACAACAAATAAGAATGATCTGATTTCACAAAACAAAAGGAAAAACCCCCAAAACATTAGGATGGGATTAAAGGCTAAAATTTGCCTATAAATGCAGTCTAGCACTTAAACAGGCACGTAGTTTTAACTATATGAATATTCCCGCTGAAATCTAGGACAGGGAACTGTATTTAGAACAGTCTTTAAACACTCTTCTGACCAACTGGGGTTGTAACAAGTTTTGCGTTCAAGCATAACACGATTAGCAACCACGGGGAAGGGGGGAAAAAAAGAAGTAGGCTAAAGAGCTATCCTATGTTGCCTGTAGAGTGATTTTATTCCTCATACCTTCCCTCGGTTGGACAAGCTGTAGTCAAAGCATGCAAACACAACAGAAGCGTGCCGTGGGGAGGCTTGCTGGGCGCCCAGGGTCGCGGGACAACCGTTTCTGAAAGCTAAAGCCTTTGCTTTCCACATGGGCAAGACCTGAAGCGCTGGAAAACAGGAGAGCTTAGGCCTTCGTTCTTTAGGTTTGCGGGAGAGTGCAGTCAACCTCAGTCAGGCTGCTTTCTTACCTTCCTTTTCCTCCAGAATTAAATCAAAACTGACAGAGTAAGGAAAACATTAACATATTTGGAGTTTGGGAGCAGAAAGTTTGACTCATTCTTGTTTATGGTGCTTTCCTGGTTTGTGATTTGGAACTAAAGAAAAGTATCCACCTAGATTTTTCAGGCACATGCCAAGCATGAAGTGTTGCCAGGCTTCAACCTTCCTCATGACATCATCTAAAAGACTGTGTAATTCCCTGCAGCAAAATATCCTCAGAGGTCATGACAGCTTGCTTCAGTAGCTGAAATCCGCTTGCTGTCCTCTACAAAATTGCGTTTGGAGGAGGGTTTATGATAATTATATAATTTGGGGTATGGAAAAGTTCACAAGCTATTCATAAATAAGTGGTGAGGAGAGAAATTAAAACAAAGGTGTAATCTAGTGGCAAAATAAAAAGACTAGACTGCAGACCCCGAAGTTGTCTCCTTTATCTTTCTTCCAAAAGAACTTGTGATTACATGAAAAACTAACAAAAAATAAAGAAATCTCTTTCCTTCTCCTGATATCCTATAATCATATGCCATCTGTCGAAAATAGCATCTCAATGCTGCACGAATCTACTTGATCCCTATGTGTTCAGAAATATTTATATATTTCACCACTGCTAACCTAGTTCAGTTAGTTTGTGAAGTTAGCTTGATTATTTTTGTGCTGTGGAACAACAGAGTTGTTAGTTTAATTCCAGTTCAAACTTTTGTCGTGCTGATAATACATACACCTGGGAGAATAGCTTTTAACTTTCAGATTTCCAATCAAATGCAATACTCGGCACGTTTTCCTGGGACAGAAAAGCTGAAGCCATATATTTCCTATATTCTTAATTCTGTATAATTTCTTCTGATTTAGAGAAAGACTGTAATAACAGGAACTAATGCAAATTCTGTTGTCTTTTGATAAATGAAGTAAACATCCATTTTCATAGACTTCAACTTTCAGATCTGCAGATTTCAAGCTTTGGAAAGCAACTTATGTTTTTATCAGCTGAGCCTTGTCTTTTCTCTATATTTTTATCTTTGCAATGCCACATGATTTTAAGCATTGCTAGCCTTAGTCTGAGGTTTTAAATAGAAGTCAGAACACTGATCTTGTGGAATCACTAGTACAGAACTATAAACTAAAGTTTGCAGAATTTTTGCCGGTGAAAATTTTTTGTTCAGGAATAAAGAAATTTTTTTATTTGTTTCAAAGTATTCAGTTAGTTCCAATCCACGTATACTTCAATCAACATTAGAAATCAATTGCAATTTAAAAAAAAAATAAAGAGCTTGGTTTTGTCTTTCAATTTTGATCTATAGAGTAGACTAAAAAGGTTGAGCTCTACCATTCTGAAGGTCTTGATGGATATTATGAACAGACGCAGTTGGTTTAACTATGCCATTACACTACTTCTTTTATTTAATATGCTTGTTTTAAATGAAAAAAATCTGTTCTGGTAAATATACTTTTTCACTTCTGTACATCCATCAAGTTTAAGATAGATTTATTTACTTGGTGAGAACCATTTTACAGTGATTTTTTCCCCGCAGTTGTAAAGATGTTGTGAGTTCTATATAAATAGGGTTTAACACAAATACCAAAGAAAAAATATTACTCACGTAATGAAGCAGAGGTACAACACTCACCATAATCAAACATTACGTAAAAGTAAAAGATGAAGAAGATAAGTTAAATTATATTAGACCAAAGAGCTGGTTGATTAAATGCACAAAGGTATAATGTAGCCTTCTGGTCAGCGACAAATACATTAACTTTACGCAGCTTACTTTGAAGGATGTATTTAGCACATATTTTATAGCTTAAAAAACAACAGAAAAAGGAAAAGCTTTCTAAAGGGGAAAAAAAAGGACAAAGGCAAACAAGAGTAACAGATAACTCAGGCCAAGTTAACCGCTTTGATGATTTAAATCACAATTAAAACAAACAATTTAAATCCTCGGGAATTAAAAGACAAATAAATGAAAGCCTTGAGTTTGTAAACGTCTTTCACATGTATTGCAGTGAGACCCTGGCACACGCCTGCAATACCAATAGCAGTTAATCACGCCTGTTCTTACTTTGGAGCTCTCTCCTGGTGACCAGGCTTGACAGGTACCCCATCAACTGTATGGTTTAGCTCTAGGCCACAGATGGATTTTACCCATAATGTTTAAGGAATGTGTAACCCCAAAGATTTGCAAACTGTGACGTACATAAATGCTAGCCAAGTTGCTACTAGTAGTTTGTGAGCCGCTTTGGGATGATACATGACACAAGGCTGGGAGCAGCACTGCTACCACGGCTGCTGGTACCCAGAGAGACGCCTGCCCTGCTCACCCCTACGATCGTGGTCAGGCAACAGTGGCCAGCCTGCTGCCCTCAGAGCAGAGCACGTTGGAAAAATAATTTTCTCCCAGGGTCTGCAGTGACCAGTCTTATGAAGATGACCGTGAACTTCAGGTTCGGAGCCGTCAGCTGGAGCTCTCATAGTCCTTGCAATGAGGAGGTCCTTGCCCATCCCTGCCTGGGATCTCCTCATAACTGGATGGCAGTTAAGTGTTACAGAAAACAACCGATAGGCTTTTGGTTTGCCAGTAGCTCTTACCAATGTTTACCCTTTCTCAAATATCTCTTTCTCCTAGGAAGCTGCCTGCAATGGCTGCATCAAGGTAAGTTTGGAGATAAGAGCATCCCCAGATTTCCTGCCTCTCTTTCTCTTCTGTTTCAAGCCAGCCACTGTGCTTCAGGTTGAATTTCTCTAGCAAGGACTGTGATGTACCAGTAATAAAGTTCACTATGTGGTATCTCTAGGGGAGAGAGAGGCAACTTCTTGATGCTCTAAATATGTAACCTGCAACATGGTGATGATGAGCCATTTGGCAGATCCTTTTTACTAGAAACCCACCGGTTCCAACTTTTAACTCACTCTTTGTCTTGCAGTGATTGAAACCTGAGTGAGTGAAACACGGTTCAGATCTCACAAAAACCTCCAGTCAAGGGGCAGGCTTGGTAGTTTGTTGCACAACAGAAGAAATCTGTCTGGTTTTATTTCTGGTAAAAGCCACTTTTTGAGAAACTGAATCTGTAAAACTGCAGGGCATGATACAATGATAATAAATGCATAGAAGCTTTCATATTTATTAATTGCACATATTACAAGATAGAAACCAGACAGAGTAGTCTTCTAAATTGGGATCAAGATTTTTTTAAAGCAGCAGCTCTTTTTGCTGCAGATTCTCATGCAAAACCCACCAGTGAGGTTTCTGTGTATCAAGAGACTGTAAACTGTATTACTATTTGAGATAAGGTAAAGAAGACTGTCATGTGAAGCACATAGTTTCTTAAAACTACCTTGCTCATATGTCCCAAGCTGAACACTAAAAAACAAAACAAGGCAAGAAGTAGACACTTTTGTCCTGGTTTGGGCTAGGACAGAACCATTTTTCTTTTAGTAACTTTACTTTTTAGTTAAGTGTCTTCTCAGAAGCTGCACTCTCTGAAATTAACTGCATGTTTTTCCAGGCAGCAGCTGCTTCTAGCAGTGATAAGGCTCGGTGTTTATAGTTAGTGCTGGAACATCAGTAGGAATGGTATGCAGAAAGGCTCTATAGTTATCTCTATGGAGACCGGGTCGATGCTTGCTTCTGCTAACCTTCCTATGCGCCGGAACTGAAAGAGCAGAGAAGTGTTCACCCCTGCAACCCCGCGGTGGGGAGAAGTGGGTCGGACAGGTGACCCAAAACTGACCAAAGGGAGTATTCCATCCCATACGTGTCATATGGGATCACGAGGGTTACACTCTCGTCCTCTGTGACCGGCGTCCGAGGAGGACTCTGTCCGATTCTTCTGCCTTTGATCCTGATCCGTGAATTCCTGAATCCATCTCCTGCCTGCTGCTGAGTACAGCCTGGGACTTTTCTCGGGGCATGCCCCGCAGCATCCGGGTGACGTATTCGTCATCAGTGGGGGGGATCTCAATACTGGATTTGTACATATTTGTATATATTTCATCATTATTTTTCCTATTATTATTATACATTTTTATTGTAGTTAACTAAAGCTGTTTTAACTTTTCCAACCCATAAGACTCTTTCCCTTTTCTCTTTGTGCACCCATTTTGGGGAGGGGGAGAGTTAACAAGGAGCGTCTGTCGCCCATTTAATAGTCAGCCCAGCTTTAAACCGTGACAACTTTCTGAAGCCTTCTCCCAAACCAGTCAATAAAAAGTGTCTTCTGGAGATCACTTTCTCAGAAATTACTTGCAAGTTTCCATTTGGTGTTCTGAAACATGAATGATAAGCCGCAAGAAACTGCTGTTATTCCTAGCTTAGAAAGCATAAACTCAAGCACAGAAAGTTTGTGTTATTTCTTCAGAACTCACAAAGGACTTGGGAATACAACTGCTGTCTTTAGCCTCAAGATTCTCCATCCATTTTCCAGAAATGGGGGATGTGACTGTAACGACTGTATTGTTTTCCTTAGAGCAGGAAGTCAGTCTCCTCCCATCCTACTTTCTTGACCTTGTATCTTTGATCTTTCTTGTCAAATCACTTCTTGTTGCTGTTTTAAATAGGGCATTTAAAAAACAAAATGCGTAAAGGAAAAGCTATGCCTCATGGCAGGTATCAAAAGCAACAGTGCTAAGGATTCGTGCAAATATTAAAACATACCTCCTACATTTAGCCTGGTGTTGCTGGTTTTTTTCTGTTATGCTGCCCAGTGGTATTTCATTGTTTCCTACAAAACTACAAAGGGATACTTGAATTTTTCCTTTTGCTTTTATCCCAGTAATTAGTCACGATTGCCATTTAGACACATGCAGGGTGAGACACCTCCAAGCATTTTCTTTTGACATTCCTTGAATTAGGCTCAATGCTAAAAGAAAACATTTTCCTGCTCTCCTCCTTTATATTTTCAAATGAATGTCATCCAAATAGCATTGCCATGCAAACGTTACAGTGAAATTCCTCGCATGCTGATAGTGCAGTGTGGGAATCTCTAAAATTGTCCCCCGTAGGTTCGAATTCAGCCCCTGAAGGTTCACTTGAGTTTAATTTCACTAATCACACGGGGACAGTTATTTTTTGCTCTCTCTCAGCTTCTCTTTCACATGCAGGCGCGCACACACACCACACACACACACTCACGCTGCATCCCTCCCGTTCTGTTGCACTTAAGTCCAGATTAGCTCTGACCATTCCCGCACGCAAGCAGAGAGCGACACAACACCACGGTGCCTAAGACCATAGGTGGGTCGTTTGCTTCAAGCCAATTTATTCACATTTGCGATGGTAAGATTGATTTTTATCCTGCATTTCTTGAGTTTATTTAACTGATTTCAGAAACTGCCACAGAGGTGGGGCAGAGATCGTCTTCAAGGTTGCTGTCATCTGGAATTTTATGTCCTTCATTTTCTTTCACTCTGTATGCCTGTCACATCGGCTTAACTGTGAGTAGCGTACTAGCCAGTACCTCTGGCATACTGTATATTAATAGAATATTGATATAGCCCAAATACTGTTGTGGGATTCATCATTTGGTAAATCCTCTGCCGTCTGCAGTTTTACAGAGCCGTTTAATTAGCAATTTTACAACCTCCTATTCTCTCATTAAATTAATTAATAATTAAGTTCAAATATAGGCATCTTTAATGTCATAATTATATTTCAGTTTTATGGTCACCAGAGTTTAGCTCATTAGGCAAGGTAGTCATAAACCATAGCTCTATTTCGGGGCTGAGGCACTGATGCACAGGTAGTCTGCTTCTGCTTGGTATTTTTATCCTTCTAATTTTCTCCTCTTCCTCCCCTCCCCGCCCCCACTTCTCCAGCTCCCCTCCCTCTCGTTGCTCTCTGCTAGCACTGGCGTTTTTTTCCTGTGGCAGCTCTTCCTCATTCGTATGTAAGGTTTAAAAAATCCCCGACACACACCCTCACAGCACCCCCCCTTCCCCATTACTCTCTCTGGAGCAGCGCAGAGACGCTGGCCTGTCATGGGTCCTGCTTCCTTGCGAGCCTCAAGGACCACCACCTTCAGCGCCGGGCACCCAGCAGCGGCAAATTTTCTGTAGCATCATATTGGTGACATTGTACTCTTGTTTGACTGCGTGATTTACCAGGGCATGGGACTTAGTAATGGCATTTCACACAGTACGATATGTTGTGCGTTGTTTTATATGTAGTGGATTTATTTCAGTCATTATCACTGATTAAACCAGCTTAGTTGAAAAGGCAAGGCAAAACTTGGCTTTGAAATTGTTCTTATTTAATTTTGTTTGCGCTCACATAACCCAGGACAGCACTAATTATCTCTTTAGTGTAGCTCATATTTCTAATGTAATTCATATGTAAATTGTAATTTAATTCATATGGGAATGTTTGTGTTCCTTGCATATTCTCAGTAAAGAGCACAAACAGCGAATTAAAACTGTTTGGAAATGAAACAGTGAATTAAAACTGTTTGGAAATGAAAACTTTATGTTGCCTTTTTTGAACTGTCTTTGATTTGTTTTGGCTTGTTGTCTCTCTAATGAATTGCAATTCAGTTGGATGGCTAAGGCCAACGTATTCAGTCTCCTCTCTCCGTATTTAGGCACCTTGCTGACTGGCCTGCATTTCCTTCTGAATTTGGAAGGCCAGGGGGGAGCTTTCTGCATGCTCGCTACCTTTGAAAAAAAATCATCATATGATGCCAGTTATTAATAACAAATAATTATAGGGCAAATCTGTATGACTACAGAGAGTATGAGCACGACATGGCACTATTTGTGAGACTTTGCTACTCAAACAGGACGCGAGACAGCACAGCAAGGCTTCAGGAGTGTTATTTCTGGTTCAGCACATCTGGTAATGTTAGGTTAAAATTTTAAGCCCAACCCGAATCTTCCATCTAATAAACTTTATGTTTCTATTGCCTTTCAAAACCATCAAACTGCTTAATATAATATTTCTGTCATAGCTAAAAACTGCTGCTGCTCAAGCAAAGTGGGCTTGTGACAGGGCAAGTCAAAATTTATTTGTATGAGTAGAGCATAGGACAGCAAAAGTTCTCCCCAGACTGCTGAATTTTCAGGACAGATTTGCTTGCTGTACGTGGGGATAATGCTGCGGTACACGCTAACACCGAAAGCAGAACCAAAAGTAGCGGCAAACGCAACAAGCCAGGTGTCACCAGGAGGGTGAGCTTGAAAGCACACAGAGCAAAGTGCAGCAGGCACAGAAGTACTATCAGCTAGTGCAGCAAAAGACCTGAAGGAAACAGGAAGGGTAAAAAGTTCAGCTGAAAGAACAATTAAACCTGAAGAGCTGGCAAGTTACTGAATGATGACACCAGCTACAGTTTTCTTTGCTGAAACTGCCCTTCACATTTCCTGGGCAAGATTACACTCACAACATTAGGAAGGTAACGAACGTCTCTTTCTCATCCTGACGAAAAAGGTCTTTGTTTGGCCCGCGCCCAGTGAAGCCACCTGTGCTGTAAGGATTGAGGCCAGGCCCGGAGTCACTGCTTCTCCCTGGCGAACCGCGACCTGACCTGCCAGTGGCTCACAGGAGCGTACGTGCGGTGCCCCCCTCCAAGTTTTGTGGCACCCCACCGTGTGGGCACGGTGCAGGGGACTCATGACACGATGGTCCCGGAAGCCTGTACCCACGGACAATTGCTGCTCAGACTGGTATGAAAAGCCTTCAAGGGAAATATCGTTAACTCCCTGCCAGCCTCTGTGTTGCTCCTGGATGTTGCTGTGGCCACAAGGGAGGCAACATTTGTGTATTAGTCTGATGCCATAACGTCGAGCTCTAGGATGTGTGGCCCTGCTCACCGGTGGGGAAGGTTGCATGCACCAAGAAAAGAGGCGGAGGGGACGCAGAAGGGAACGGGAGCACCTGCCTCGTAACATCCCTCTGCCAACTTCCCCATCACGAAAAGCACTCTCTGTTTTACATTGATCTCATCTTTCTCAGGCATTGGGGACCCCCTTTCTGTCCCCCTTTTGGGGACGGAAGCTCACCTTGGGAAGACACAGCATCAGGGCGCTATTTATGGGAGCTGAGCTGAGAGCGGACAACTTGGGCGAGAGGGACCGTTGGTCAGGTTTGGCTGTGATCGCACAGTCCCCCTGCAGCCAGGTACCCTCCGGGGAGGGATCCTGCCACATCTAGGGCACACGCTTGAAACACGTGTGCACACACACACACACACACACACAGGCATGCACACTCCCCGTGACAACACAAGAGCTGTCCGAAACTATTTTCAATAATTGATTTGCTGTTTAATTGAACATCATGACTGACTAACATAGCTCATTACTCTACTCATTAGTTAATTATCGAAGAAAGTAGGACAAGTCAATAAAATGGAAGGCTGTAAATTCCAATACTAATTAGCACCATTTCCTCGGAGACATATTTAAGGGCAGATTGGCTACCCGAATGTCCCCGGACCTTGTAGATGAAGGGAAAGGGTAGACTTACCATAAATCTAGATTACCGGCAAGCAGGGCTCATCAGCAGTAAGTAGTCAAGTACACAGGTGCTGAGCTACTGCCAGGCACCCTGTTTGAACTGGAATATTGGAACGAAAGCAGCACAGAAATTCCTATTTTTAAAAGAAAAGTGGGGGGTGGGGGGAAGGGGGGGGGAGGGAGGGAGTGCTCACACACCAGAGAGGATCCATATTTAAAATAAATTATGCAAACTGAACTACTTCTGCAGAGCACATTTGCTTTCCTAAGCTCTCTCTTTCCCAGTCTCTCTCACATGCACTCACTTAGTCCTCTCTTCTTTTGGCAGGCCAAATCCTAGTCAAAACATCAGTGTGTCCGTTCTGGAGTAGGCACATTTTTAATGTGTGGACTCTAATTTCTATCTCCTATTTTGTGTTTAAAAAAAAAGATAAACTATTCCAGTAATGGAAGTTACATTCTCCTGTTATTGTTATTTATTGTATTGTCTTTCATTTACAATAGGTCTGAACTACCATCAGAGGCAGAATTTAATGGGTCCTGTAGAGATTTAATTGAGCCAAAAAATGATTTAAAACAAATAAGGAGTCTCAACAAAGACTGGGAGAAAAGGAGGCAAAAGGAGTGAATATATGTGTATGCATGTTTGCATTCATGGTATATATCATATACATACATTAGTTATATATGGATGTAAGTGTGTGTGTATCAAAAAATAGACACATACATACATCCACATACATACCTACCTACTGAAATATGCTTACGTAGGGTTCTTGTTGCTCAGTAGAAGGAAATCAGCAAATTTCTTGGGTTCTGCAGTTTAAAAGCCCCCAGGTCTTACTGGCTGCCTTTTAAAAATCAGCACAAGAGGACTCAGACTATGAAAGGGTTCTATTGATGTACTTGTATACTGTTGAACAGTTTGTCTAAAAAAATGTTAAAAAACTTCCCATCACTAAGGGATCAGAACAAACATATTTTCTTAATCTCTTTTATGTGGATGCACATCTTGTGGGTCTTCCTCTCAACAAATATCCACTTTTGAAAACCTAATTTCTAGTTAGGTGGGTGAAAATGGAGATGAAAAGCATTACCTAAGCTCAACTTAAGTGAAGTAATCACCCTAAGAATAGTTCTCAGTCTGGAGCTTTAAATATTTAGCAATTCTAAAAATATATTAATGGATTAATGTATGAAAAATGCTAACAAATGTCTATTACTTGACTTACTATATTTTGTGCCTGCAGTTCTGATTGCTAAGCCACAAGCTGTGATTTATTTTCAAGTGTTTTAAAAAAGTACCTTGCCAAAGTGTTCTAAAATTTGCATGGATTTTTTTAATCAGCAGTTTTGAGAATCTGGCCTCTGGTGCTAATAAAGCAAGACTGAAATTTAGGGCAGAAGGGGGAAATGTGGTTGTTTTGCTTAATAGAACGCTTCTGGTAGAAATAACGCAAGGAAAATTCTCTAATTATTTTAGTAAAACTTGGGGACAAAAGAAAAGTAATATTTCATTATTGATGTTTGGGAGGGGATATTTGTTTGGGATGTTCTCTTCACATAAGTGAATGGACAAAAAAAATACCATGGAAAGTTGACCTGGGACAGAACCGAGAGAGAGTTTTTCCCCAACTAGATGTGCACTCAGTGTAGCTGTAGACATAAGGTATGTGCAGCATGCACAAGCAATGCATACTTGCTAGCAGTTGGAAGTTATAAATGAGAACATTCAGAAAAGCAGGAGATGCACTCTCTGTCTTATTTCCAGACAGTGACAAGCACTCTTTGATACCGAGATTTTTTTTCTAATGGTTCTGGTTAGGTCACACTGGATCCCTAGCTATGTTTGGACACCTTGGGTACAACGCCTAGGGAAGAGCTCCCAAACTGAACAGCCAGCATGCTCAGCCTGCCAGGGCTCAATCTATGTGCTCGGTATGGAAATGGGGAGAAGGCTGGGAGGGGACCCAGCCTCAAACTTTGAGTCACGCTTTAAAGCCACAATTGGCTCTAAAATGTAGACTGAGGCTTAACATATGCAATGCTTACATTTTACACTGTGGTTTGTCATACGTAACGTAAGGTATGTACCTAATGTAAGGTAATTCTCGTTTGCATTTTTAACTTCTTGTCTGTATCTGTTATCAAACACTGAAAAATTGGAGGCAGAAGTTGATTACCGAGTGCAATACCTAGAGGACTCCATGCCAGCAGATATAAAACACGCAGACTGGGAGTGCTCTGGTGAATTTGCAGTGGTCCTCTTTTTGAGATGGGCCCCCCAGGCGTCTGCAGCCTTTAATCAGTTGTAACTGGAGTGAAGCTGTCAGCTCCTGCTTGTATTCTGTCAGCTTCAGTACCACTTAGAGCATCCCTGACAACTGTGCACATTTAACAGATAATCTGTGAGCGAGCTTTTGGTTTGGGCGGAAACTTTCTAAAGTTCCACTTTCTACAAGGGAAAACTTGTAAATTATTAGGGAGGGAAATGGAGTAAAACATCCTTCAATCATACTCTTCTGTTTTATGGAGAAACTCAGCTGTATTTTTTTCTTTAGCAGGATGATGGATTGGCTCAGTCCGGGGTGAAATCCCAGGCAGTGCAAAGCAGAGCAAGGGCTATTGTATGACAGTGACACCTCTCCTCCTCTGTCCGCCAAACTGTGCTAGCTGTATTGTCAGTTGCAGCAGCCTGCTATTACTAGTAGCAATATCATATAAATTATTCACACTGAAATATTTGCTCAGCTCTGGTGCGTTCATAAGTTTTCCATTAAGAATTTAAATTTAAAGATCTTTTCCAGCTGCACAAACTTCCCTAAATACCTTTCCACCACTCGCCTCCCTCTGGTGTTCCTTCAACAATATACAGGTGTAAGCATGATTGCCTGGGATGAGTGGCTTCAAACAAAGCTGTTCTTATGTTTTTAAAATACTAAATTCATTTCAAAATAATGCAACTCCCTATCCACATCCAAGAATTCTTTCTTATGTGTAAATTATTTGAAGACTTCTTCCTTATCTATTTCTTTCGTGATGCATAGCGATTTTTCTTTTTTTTTTATGATCAGTTTATGGGCTAAGCCTAATATTTGCTAATTAAAAGTGCTTCCTCCTCCCCGTAAGAGTTAAAAAATTCTAATATGATTTCTTTGCAGAGCTCACTCCTACAATATCCCTCCTGTAAATGCAGCTGAATCTTACCTAAAGGTGACAAAAATAAGGCCATGGCCAGCCTGAGCAGACTGGAAGGGTGTAAGGGGAGGAAGGGACAGACACAGCTTCTTCGCAAGTCAAAGCAGTCCATAGCATTCAGTTTCCCCACAGTCCCCAGGGTAATGTCATTGCAAGAGGGAAATTATTGTAACGTTACAACACTGAGCTCCAATAACCACGCTGACCCCCCGGGACTTTGCTGTTTGCCATCCCACAACACAGAAAATTCCCTGAATAGACTTCTTCCCTAACCCCATTAGAATCACATTTTTCCCGAGGAGAGGACAGAAACTTCCTTGAGGTTGATCTAAGAGTTCAAGTCCTCAGAAGACTGTATTTTGAGGCCTCCTATGCCATTTCTGTGAAATGGGAATGAAAACACTTCTGGTCTCATAAAGGTACCACATGAAGATTATGGCAACCTCATCCAGACAAAAATTAGGAAATTAATTCTAAATTAATTAGAAATTAAATTAAGCATTGGAGTAATTAATATTTATGTGGCACCAATAGATAACTATTTATTACTACTTGTATTACTGTTGTTGGTGTTACTTTTACTATTTTAATTGTGTTTTTATTACTGTAGCTCTTATAATCCCCTGCCACAGATGAGACTGCTGTTGCACTAACCAAACAGACATGTCAAAGTCCCGTCTCCGAAGGGTTTAGGAGCAACGACTGTACCTTTGGAAGCAATAGAAAGAGCTGCCTAGTGAAACCTGGAAGATTAGTTAAAGGAAAACTTATTAATTCATATTGATTTCAGTGGGAGTTAGCTGCCTAATGCCTTAAAATCCAGATCTGGCTTAGGCAATTGCAGCTAGTGACAAAGAACATTTACTGGCAGACTCAGTAAACTGAAGTGCAAGCCAGAGATTTAGGGAAAAAAAAGCAGTGGCAAACTTCCGCAGTCTTTAATGCGGGAACTTTTCCAGTCGTATTTAAAAAGAGAAAGAATTTCACACAAACCCAGGCCTACCCATCTTGCAGAAGTCCAAGGAAAGAGCAGCGTGCCAAAGAGAGTCAAAGCGAAGCCACTCGTTTCCATGACACAATAAGTAAAATGCAGACAAATGAGGAAAGAAATAAATATTTGTGCCTACATTTGAAAAATTCTTCTTTCCTTCAGTGAACATTCATCAAATTCTCACCGCCTTTCCCAGTCAATTCTCTCCTTCAATTAACCAATAAATCAATTTGCTCCTTCCCCATCAGAAAAATCCCCCTCTCAGCAAAAAATGCATCACTTCACTATCAGATCAATTCACCCTTCCTCCTCGCTGCTTAATCAATATACTCCTCTGCATCTGCTAAACAACAAACAGGTCAGTAGGAAGAATCCTGCCTAGGAAGCTTCTCTCCTTCTTATTTGGCACATTACTACGTACGTGTGGGTGGCTCCACAGGCACCTCCAGAGCACGGAAGCACGGCAACAACTCAAAACAATGTAGAGGGTAGGATTTTAAGACACCAGAAAGATCTGAACTGAGCTTTTATTTCCAATAACATTGCAGCTGTATGGATAACAAGTGGAATTACATGTTAAGCCAGAAATGCGTGCAAAATTTCACTATATAAAAATGAACAGAAAATTGAGGATGCAATCACAGACTGCACCGTTTTTAGACGACGTACAGATTGAACATACCATTCTATTCCACTGAACTATTCTGATTTAGTCTGATAAAAATAACAAGAAGCGTCCATACACAAAGCTGTAGATATCCTTAGATTGCAAATGGAAACAGCTATGCAGAAAGAAAAAATTTGTATTCAAATACAGAATGGCTGTAAACCATGGACTTTTCATTTGACTTTGCCAGAAACCACCAATAAAGTTCAGTACATTCAAGATGACTTTGCAAATCAAAAATGAATTGAAATATGGTATTAGAAAAGCACAAGCTTACCTGAGAGGTTGCACCTTCTATACGAAACACGTGCACAGCTACAAACCCAGAGTCTCCCTCAGCACGGGCGGGCATCCAATCTTGGGTGAATTACAATTACCATATAACTAGACAAAGTAACAATGCTCTGATTAGGGCAGGAAGTGAAAAATATGAGAAGCTAAGACTCCATAAAATAATGCAATTAGCCAGATTGGTTAGGACGCTGATATCAATACTCACAGCAAAGGACAAGGAGCTCACCTCCACCAGAAACCTTAGGCAAACTACAGTAAGTACTCCATCTGGAGACTAGGAAATAAATTTTGTGAGATTATACTTTGGAGGCTTTCTTCACCATCAAGAAGTGTGAAGACTTGAAATGTGAACTGCTAAAAGCAACAGGTCTTCACTTTTTTTTTTTCTTAAAGTTCTCCTGAGTGTCTTTTCACTTTGGGTTGGATTTGTTTCCCCACTCCAGTTGGTTGCTCTTTGTAGTAATGAGACTGCACATGGACTACATGTTTTGCTTCCAACTGTTTATCAGAACAAAATCGAAAGCTACACCTTTTTCTCCATGATGTCTTAAGATTTGTGAATATTTTTATAACTGGAGCACTATTTAAATATTTATGAATAATGATCCATGGAATACTAATGAGTTTACCATTCTCATTCACTAGTCTGTCTCTTAATCTGTTTTGCCATTAACTGGTAACCTCAACATAGTAGTCCAAGGCAGTCTTGGGCGAGAAGTTTCAGCAGAATATTTTATTTAGGGAAGAATGCAAATTTGGGCCAAGCCAAACTATTCATAAACTTGTGCTGAATTTTGTTAGTAGGTCACCTGAAACTAAAAAGAAAGAAATTCACAAAAGTCAGACTGGTCCTTTCCCTTCATTTCAAAATTGTGTTTCCATTTATTTCAAACTGATTCCAGTTGTCTCCGATGATTGACTCTTTTCTGTTCCAGTGAGAACCAGGCCTCAGTTTAACCCACTTAAATACTTTCTGAGCAACTGCAACTTTAGGCACCAAAATCTCCCTAAAAACACCTAGGGAGCTGTAGTCTCCTTTGGGAGACCAGCTGGTTTTGAATGCCTTGCAGCTGGGCACAACACTTGTGTCAAAGACCTCCTGGCATAAGGCCTCCTCCCTGCAAAGATGCTTCATCCCGGTTTAGGGACAGCCAGTACTGTTGCAATGAGGTGGGACATCACACAGGACCTCCAGTTTAACTCTCCGCAGGATAGAAGAGTAGAGGTCGGGGTTGTAAAAGATGCTACAAGATGTACAAACATTAGAAGCCTTCCCTACTGAAAAAATAGAATAACATACAGCTTCTGTGAGACAAAAATGTCATCACTTTTGAGTCAGCTTAATTCTGTACTTGTAACAAATCATAAATATGTATTTTGCATTATCTACTTCATACTGTGAACATGTACAAGTGTACTGCTGATGTCCTCTGATACAGCTTCTTTTGAGACCATCCCACAGAAGCTGAGACTTTGGCAGCATGAGCACTGTGGTTGTTTACCACCGATTTTCTACACGTAGCAAACGGGGACGATATTTAAGACTGAAAATTCTGAGGCAGCTCACAGCGTGATCTCTCCACACTGACCTTCCCTAATACAGACGTGCTTATTTTGTATCACAGCTGATTCTATGTGCCTTNGTAGCAAATGGGGACGATATTTAAGACTGAAAATTCTGAGGCAGCTCACAGCGTGATCTCTCCACACTGACCTTCCCTAATACAGACATGTTTATTTTGTATCACAGCTGATTCTATGTGCCTTAAGACTCCAGCACAGGGAAATAATCTCTCCTTACTATGTCGACCTGCCCTGGGCTGGATAAAAACAGTTTTCACAGTGTTACCCCACTGCCGTTAAGAGCTGCATGGTGAGGAGGGAGGGGAGGGCTAATGTCCACAAGATTATGGAGGCGAGAGAAGATTGCAGGACACAGACTGCACCTACCACACTCTGTGTGATCATCACCAGATGGGTCTCCTGGGAGGACAGAGAAAAAAAACAAAGGAGAGGATACAAGATCATTTTTGGCCAAGCAGTTTACTTCCACATTGTGTGGTAACAGGGAACAATACCTATGCATCACTTGACCAGAAAGACGTTTTCATGCTGTTACCCTTGAAATCCTTATTTTTGTTAACCACAGGGCTTAGGGCTTCGCTCTCCTTCCCCTCCACACCTTTCCTTTCAGCTCCTGGCAGCAGGGAAGGGGTCGGGGCAGCCCGCTCCCGGCCCCGGGAAGGAGGTGACAGAAGGCTGGCAATATTTGCCTTAGTCATTTCACCATGTAATCTGGGTAATCATGTGGCTAATCGGAGACATGGAGGAGCCCCCCACGCCGCGATTCACAATGCCGACCCATTCATATTTCATACAATAGGGTGTTTAAGTCATCTCATGCTTTGCCAAGGCGATTGCGCTCCCTTTGTTCCAACGTTTTGGGCAAGGATCTCCTGCCCTACCCCCTCTTTGATACCGGCATATGTCCTAGCTCTTGCCTGCTGCAGTTGGACAAGGGCTGCTGTTTTTGTTTTGTTCTTAAAGACCGATGATTCGATTACGGCGGTGTGAAATGTGGGTTAAAACAGTCCCCGCATGTATGCATACATTAGCCATTTGCTACATTACAACTTCACAGCAAGGTGACCGAGGAGGCAACAGTGTTCGTGCTCTTCCATTTTGAATGGGAAATCTGTTGAGCACAAAAGGAAATAATAAATAAAGGACTGACTGCACATATTGTTTCAAAAATGGCTCACCATGCTGCATCCAAGTGAAGTAAAAGAGCCTCTACCCCAGTGTACTGCAGCCATAAAGAAAGCTCAAAACTTGGTCTGCAGCAGAAAATTACAGGGAGTGAAAGCCTGTTCACATGAATGAATATTGAATATTAAATTCAGACTACATTCATGCAATAAAGATTGCTATTGCATATTCACCTTTACTTGCTGCCCCTCTCACATTCTCACACATTGAGTACTGAACTCAACAGCCTTACAGAAATTATAGGATCTGATCTCATCTTTGTACAAACCAAAGTCAAAAAGCCCGCAGTAAACACCTGCAGTCAGGGATTTACCCCTCACAGGGTCTGTTGATCTATGGATCAGAATCGTCATGGAGGCATTGCCTTCATCTTCTAGGCTAGACCGTCAGCTCTGTACCACCCCCAGCTAGCCATGACAAAAAGTCCATTATCTCCAAAAACTTTTTTGTAGCTTGTACAAAACAGGTCTTGTGGCTCCACTTCTCTCCTGAGGCATCAAGAAATGACACATCACAACAGCTCCCTCAAAATTAATATTACAAGCTAAGGTTGAGGTCTGGAACACAAATGCCTTTTTTAACCCTAAATGTATTATAATGTAATTCAGGTAATTAAAAAGATGTTTTTAATGACAAGCTAGAAAGTGTAATTCATTCCTAGTTCAAGTTCATGCTGCTCCACAGATGTGCTACTGGTGCTGAAACACGTCACTCGTGACTTTTCTCTTAGAAATGCCTGAGCCATGTTCTCTGGCTCAAATTCAACATCTGGAAGTTCACACCTGTGCTCTGTAATACAATCAATTTTCATTTTTACTCCTAAAATTGGGAAAAGAAATAAATTTTTGAGCCTCAGTCTTGACAGCCCATTTTCCACTGAAAGCCAAGTTTTCTATGAAGAGTTAATTAATTAGCACACGTGCAATATTTTACAGACTTATAAATAGTACTGTATTGTATAAAGTATGCAAATGGAAAAATTTGCACCGCATGCTCACCTAGATGTTTGAGTCCTTAAGTGTAAAGCTAGAAACCAGGAAATTCAAAATCTTGAGGCGATCAGAGGGCGCAACACAGAAATATTTAAAAATTCACGCTGATGATCACAGAAGTTACAAAATCTTGTTTCAAAATCCACCTTTTTAATGTCAGTGTTTTGAAGCCTCTACCTTTTTGTTTTTCTTTTTGCTTCTCAAAATCACAGAATAACAAAAACAAATAAAGCTTCTCAAGACTAATCTTTCAGGGCAGACTCCGGCACTCTTGTGTGCAGCAGCAAATTATCTATCTATACACTTCCCACTGAAGTAGCACAGATTTTGTTGAAATTGCTATCAGTAGAATTCATGCTACTTGAAAATGATCCTAACACAGCTAAATTTGTAAATGGTTACCTCCCCCAGCACCCAAACAGCAGGGATGCAGCTACAGCAATATAAGTGTGCTAATCCCAGCACGATGTATTCCCACATCTCCCTGTATCAAATCATTCTAAAGGGTTTTCAATATACAAGTTAATTAGCTACAGTGAAGCAGCAGAGTAACATCTAATGAAGAGCGGGGCTTAAAATACCAGGAGTGGCCTGTTATACCCTTTCCCCCCTCTTTAATATTGACATATTCTTTTAAAATGGGTTACAGATATAGTTCAAGTGTAACTTAACAAGAAATAGAAAGCACTTAATGAACAGGATTATTTTTATTATATGGTAAATACATTGGACATTTTTAAATATGCATATTCAACAAGATCTGAAACAATATAATTTTTGTATTAGCACTTCAAAATGCTACTGCTAGACAGTACCTATCTATAAATATATATATATGTGTGTGTAATGCTGAGCAAGAAGATAACACCTTTTTTTACTGAACGTATGACATTATATTCTAATTACATACTTAATTTCTTGTGTCTTAAAAAAAAAAAATCAGTGCATGGGAAAGCAGTTACATACATTCTACTCAAAAAATTAAATCTCCCTAAAATTAATTGCATAAAGTTAAAATGACACAGGCAATCAATGTCTGCAAAATACAACTCACAGAGAGAAGATAGAAAACAACATAGGAGAGTAAACATAATTACCTAAGAAATATCTGCTACTTCCAGGAAACACAGAGTTGCCACAGTTGCATGTTTCAGATTTAACCAAGAAACAAAAAGCCCTAATTAATTAAATTAAGGTCCTGATCCTGACTCGATATGGAAGTCAATGAGACTTTTCGCATGTGAACCTCATTGCTGGAGCAGGACTGAGCTCCGTTTTGCTGCCTATCAAGGATGAAGCTCATCTTGTAATCCCACCACTTCATTAGCACCTTTCCAGCACATTATCTTTGCCCTAATCCTCCTGTCACTTTAGGGATTCAGGGTCATTAGAGCACTTGAGGGGTCGATGTTATTGTTGTGGAGGTGTGAATTGATCGCTAAGATGACAACTGGTGACAAGTGTACTTTATTAGTCTGCTACTTCGCCTCTTAATTGCTACTGATTAGCCTGTCTGTTCAAAAGGAAATTTGGACTCCTTCTGCCATTGCAAAGATTACACTGCTTTCTGATAAGACCATCTAACAACTTCTCTCTGCTCCCCTGTTGCAGTGAGCCCATTTAGACATAGTACATTCACCTAACTCAATGGAACTATTTATGTGAGTAAAATCAACAAGGTAGGGCCCTTTAACCCCCCCCTTACATTTTACTTAGCTTTTGATTGATAGCAGGATTTCTCTGTTAAAAAAATAAATATTTCTGATAATTTATTTTCCTTCTCAAAGGCATGAACAGGATCATCTTTTTTCCAAAAATCGCATTTTAGATGTGGCTGTGCTTACTATTTGAATGGATTTCCCCAGGGGATGTGCTGGTGCTCCAAATATCACATTGCATTTAAACTACATATTAAGAAAAACCAAGAAAAAAACCTAAACTTGTGCATCTTGGCAGAGTTCACATGCTTCAAGTCTTAATTGCTGTTGACCACAAGAATTGAACGTTGAGTCATACAGGGCACATCTGCCAGCAGCAAAGTAGTACACTTAGTATTTAGTTTTACAGAACTCCCTGCTTAAAGAGAGGAAAAAAAAAAAGAAAAGAAAAAAACCCAACACTTTTCAAACTACATAGCTAGGACAGTAGAAAAATCTCAGCTCAGCATAAATGTACTATTGTAATTGCTTGACAGTGACAGTTTTTGCATTACTGGTGTTTTTGTTTCATACCAGGTTAAAAATATCTATAAGGGATCCTGCTTAGCAGCAAGATAATATGAATGCAGATCTCTGTAAGCTGTCTGATCACTTTTATTAACACTGACGCAAAAATACCGAGGACAACAAACAGAAAACAACCCCCAGATCTCTTGTTCCTACTCCAAAAGCCACATGAGAAACAGTCTCTGGATTACATTCCCTTCCGAAACCAAGTGCTAAACCTAAATCAGCAAAAATTAAGAACTTTAACAAATGCCTAATCTTGAATTGTGCACTGGAGACATTATAGTATGAATCTAGCTGCTCAGCATGAATAGTTGACCTTCCTGAAATCATCTGAAGTGCTCAGGGTTATTTTACAGGATCAGTATTTCACATCCTAATTTTCAAGGATGACACATTTCCCATGAAGAAAAGCTGCTGTATAAAATTCAGTGATTGGCTCTTTGAATTTAACTGTGGTCAAAAAAACACTTCAAACAGCTTATGGAATAATCTGATCCCTCCCTTCCTCTTTCAACCATGCTTACATAGAACTTCTGAACAGGCATTTTGTTTGCTTATTAAAAGATCTTGAAGGTGATGGGAACCTTTAATTATTTTTTTATTTGATTTCACTAGAGAAAAACAGCAAACACCTATGGTATTATTTGTCCAAGAGTATGACTGCATTTTATAGATAGTTGTACATGCATAGTCCTGTTCAAGAAAAACAAAGGTTCTTTCATTTTACCTCCACAGGTTAATACAAAGCACATCTGCTCCTGCCTAGAGTGTGGCTTGGTCTTCTGATCCCACTCTCTTCCGCAAAAAGAGATCTTGCTCAGTATTTGAATGGAACTCTCCGTAGACCCTATTTTAAATTGTAGCTACTTTAACTTCAGTAGTGGGGTTTTAAAATATTTTAATTTAAGAAAAGTAAGGCAAGGCGCATGCGTTGTCAATGTCATTTCAGTCCGAGTGACTCACCTCAGTTTTGATTAACCAGTACATAAACAGCTTGTCTTACCTGAAACAAATTGGCCTGTGTGGAAATAGTACCCATACCAACTACAAGAGGTATTGGGTTGACAGGAAAGTTATTTAGAGGTGGTATCCCAAATACTCGTTACCACTGGTGGATTGTATCTGGGGTGGGGAGATGCATGCGATACCTTTGTGGGCCCAGACTGAGCAGTGCTGTACCAACTGGGAGACAGAACATACCTGGGAAGTAAATCGGAGCAGCTGGGTGCTATCGAGGTCACTTTCAAAACAAATGTCCATGCTTGCTTTACGCTGTCTGCTCTAACAAACATAGCCTTAGGGAGGCAGTATTTCTGGAAATAACACCTGGACATTTGTGTAGAAGATGGGTACTAAGAAACAGAAGACACTGTAAATACATGGAGACGAACTGGTCTGGTGAGATGTGGCCGGAGATGTTTCCTTACCGTTGCCGCTCTGATGATTCAAAATTTGGTTCCCGCAGAATATAATTGCCTTCCTGCAGCAGAAAACTAGTGAGCAGCCTTTCCTGGAAGGAGACTGACTGACTAAACGTAATCTGCTCACTATGACTTAGGTAAATCATAAAGTCAGTTAGATTTTTGGTTAGGAAAAAAAAAAACCAAACTTCTGGTAAATCATCACTGCTTGTCTGGGCAGCTTTTCCAATGTTTTGAGATCTTTCTATTTTACATTTGAAAACACGGACTCTCGTGTTGGACAGCCTTTAAATTTTAGTAGAAGTAAGCATCAGACGATGATTTCTGTGGTTAAGCCACCTCACGCTGTTGAGCTGTTTGCTCCAGGACTACTCACACATCAGAAAGGTATTGTCCTCTTGTCAAAGTTTCCACTCCGTTGAAATTTGAGAAGTACAGATGATCTTGCAAAAAATAGTTCTGAGAAGCCTCAAAAATTCACAGGAACAGCTTTCAGAAAATTCCTATCAAAGAAGGTAGCCCTTACGTGAGATGGGAAACAGTAGCTCAGAAGAAAGGACACTGAACACCGTAAGGAGAGGGTTCTTAGTGTACTGCAGTAGCTAACTGCACTGCCTTGGTGGCACAGTCAGAACAATATCCTGGAGAAGCAAATAGGTGGTACTGGTACTACCTCTACAGCTGGTGATGAGAAAACTGCTACTGATGCCCATACTTAAAGGATGGGGCAAATAATTTGAAAATTTTAAGAGAAGAATCACAAAATTAAAGGGCTGAAAAATATGACAAAAATTGGGAGAAGACTGTAAATTTCCCCTGGAGGAAAAGATCTAGTATCAAAAGGGAAAGTGGGACCTGCTGGCTAAAAGCTGGGTATAGTCATTCTTCGAGCTGAAGGAAGGCATATCTTTTTCAGCACAGGGAGGGTACACATTCCATTGCAATGACCGAACAGAGGCTGTTCAATAACAGACCCTTCCTCACAGACAGGGCTGAATGGTTTCCTCAGGTACTTGCTCTTTTCAAGCAGAGCATCAGCAGATGATAAGACACCAGAGTCAGCTCCAGGGTCCCTGTGGCAGAGACCATATCTGATGGCAGCAGTGATCAGTTCTAGACTTGGCATCTCTATACGAAGTATTCCTGACCCTACCGATTTTCTCCCACTGTCTGAATAATTCCAAGGTTTCTTCCCTGTCATAGGCTTTGCTGCCCAGCCTATTGCTATGATGTACAGCACCCAGCTATGATGCAGCTACTATGCAGCCAAGGCCCTCTCACAAACAACCCTAGCAAATGAGCCTACGGTTGCCACAGCACATGACCACAAAGAAATTAAGGTTGCCTTTTCCTAAAAAATATGCTGATATTATGCATCGGTGTTAGCAGGACTTCCAGCTCAAGAGATAGCTGTTTGGACAGGCAAAGCCCATGAAGTCCTCGCCAGATTGATAGCTTAGCTCAGAACTCTGGCATTTGGATTAAAGCAGTATAGAAATTAATCTTATATTTGACATTTAAAACACTTTCGAAGGGAACCTTTTCCACTGCCTGTAGTTTCTTAAATCATAGCAGAAAGAACTGCCATGGCAGAATGGTGTGAGAAATTATTCTCAAACTGCTTCTCTGTTTTCCCACATGATGACTGAAGACATTAGTCCTTGAATCATTTTACAGTTGGCATTATGTGCAACAACACTGTGTGTAATAAACAGATGATGCAACAGAAAGAAAATTTGAAAATTCATTTCTTCTTTCTTTTGCACAACAACTAAAATATAAATGTGGTTTGCAGTAGCTCCAGCTGAAAGAAAAGAAAGGGCTGCTTTTGGAGGGCTAGCAGGACTAAAAACTTTTGATTTATACAGTCTGACTCCCATTTCCTGAGCGACCTTGGCAAAATCACTTATTGTAACATTTTCAGAAATAGATGCTATTTCCTCAGGCTTTCATTCTACATTTCCTGAGTATCTGACTGTTTTGCATGTACAACTAATAGCAAATTAAATGTCTCAAGGAACTTTATGGAAACTCTGCATCTTGGTCCTTTCAGGGCTTCCAAGCTGTTTGTTTGACGTAACATATATACGACATGATTTGTTGTTAGCTTGCTCCCGGACTTCCCCACAAAACTTTGGGTTTTGTAGAAAGTCTTTATGGACTGCCAGAGTTTTGCAAGCCCAGTTCGAGACAGTTAAGTCACCCAGATAAAGTCAGTGGGAAACACAGTAGTACTGAAATACCAGATCTTTTTCCAAATTAATTTCTTCCCACGCACATGAAATGATGCATTTAACAACTGAAGGACACAAAACTGAGAAGTCAGTGTTTCATCTCTCCCTTATCTCAGCTCTCAAATCGAGGGTGTAGCTATTCCAGAATGGTTGACGCAGAAGAAGTAAGGAGACAACCACTGAACAAGACGAAGAACTTTGTACTTGGAGGAAAGGAAGTAATATGCTTTATATAGAGGACGCTTTGTACTTTTGCTAGCAACTTGCATTGATTTATAAGAAACATCCTCTTGAACCCAGATATTCAGGTTAAATTGGTAATTGCAATCTCACTCTGCTGCAGTGTTAAATAAACTCTGCGTACTTTAGGACTGAAAGCATCAATCCAGCAAGGAAGGACTATATCAGACTATAAATACAAACAGACCAAAACACTGCTAATCTGTTAAATTAGTCGTTGTAGGAGATTCAAATACACTGCGTACTTCCTTTTTGTCTTCACCAACCTCTCTCCTGCTTGAGTTCAGACTGAGGTGGGCTATCAACCTTCACAATCATCAGAAATCACTTTCTGGTGAATATTCAGGCAAGCCTGGCAGAGCATGGGAAGCTGAATTGCTTTAATAGGGCTTGGAAAAACATCAGACTCCCTGCTAGTGTTCATCCCACAAGGTTTAGATATTCTCTAATTTTTATCTCAGGATAATTTCAGTGATGCCATCTTACGGTTCTCACTGAATTTTTGCACGTATGTTCTCTACTTTTTACTGTGCCAATAGGAAATGTCATTTCTCATTGGCATGGCTTGAGCTTTCATTTCCGCTTTCCTCCTTTCAGCTGTGTGCACATGAAACTCTTACTGGCTAACATTTCTTCTCCTCTTCCTCCTTTTTTTAAGAATATATATGTAAGCAAATAATCACTGAAGTGCTCTACATACCTCTTAATAGATGTTTCATTAAGTCAGAACTATGCCAGGGTGAAAATATCCCTTTTGTAACATGCCAGATCATAAAACAGCTTAGCTTTTCTTAAAATTCTGGACATAAGGTTTGCTCATCAAAATTGAAACCAGTAACAAACTTCTGATGAACCTATTCTTTAGTTCCTTTGAACAGATCTAACCACCAGTAGCAGGACAGCAGACAACGGAGTCTGCTGCTCTTACCAGCAAAACCTACACAGGGACAATAACCAGAAAAGAAAGATGAGTGCATGCATTTTTTCCAGTAATCAAACCAAAATGAAAGTCTTCTGTACAGGTGAACATAGTATTGCATACCTGCTAGTGAAATCCTAACAAGTAACTGTGTCAGTCACTGCGCTTGCACTGGCTGCCTTTTACACCAGCAAAATCCAATTGCACCAAGATTAGCCAATAAAAGCAGTAAAAGCAGATGAGTAAACCATGATGCAGGTATGAAATACATAAAAGTAAGGCAAACTATCAAGGGGGAAAAAAAAGAAAAAGCAACACCTGGAAAACAACAGAAACATGCAAAACCAAGATCTGAATAGGATCAGATGAATTAGCTGTGGCATTAACTTCAGATTCCCTCAAAACATAATGAAAGATATCATTGTTTGTCAAAAAAACCCTGGGACTTGTCTCCAATAGCTTTCTTAACTGCCACTTTCTGATATTTTGGAAACAAAGAAACCGCAGTACTCTAACTGTTTGAGCTGAATGGGAACACAAACTTTCTAACACCTCAGTAAATACTTGAAAGAGAGCATTACTCTAATATCTGTAAATCAGGGCACTTCAAATTAACCCCAAGTTCATTAAAAAGCTTGCTGATTTTATGTTTTTGTTATCTTTCTGATACAAGTCTGAGAACAAAAGTGCTTAACAATTCCAGTCAAATAGGATAAGGGCATTAATTCTCGTTTGTATGCAAGAGCAACATAAATCATCTGTTCCAAGCTAACAATTTAAAGAGTGCACAGCACGTTATGTTAAATAAAGTATTAACACTGAGTTAAGAACACCTATTAAGGGACTTTGAGAGTTCTGGCTCACATTACCTTACATTACCTGACATTGGTTTTGAAATAACCTTATTCCAGCTCTGTAATCCAATAATTATTCCACAACAGTATTGTCAAAAAACTCCACTGCTTCTAAAAATTTATAGCTGTAAGACGTTATGTGAACCACTTCTGTTAAATTCTTGTACTTAATAGTATTAACAGCCTGGCCCGCATGAGTGACTTATCTTTTAAGATATATAACTTTGTAGTTGCAAGATGATTAAGATGATTAAGACTTGATAATCTAAATTTCTGTGTTTTTGGAAACAAACTGCTGAAAGAATGAGAAAATATCAAATTTTATGTGTGCATGCACATACATGCATATACGTGTATACATGCACACTTATATTTAATACATTGGCCTTCACTCAGTCATTTAGCTGAATGATTTCTTCCCAATCACTTTAAAACTTTATAGGTCAACTATCTGAGGCTTTTCTTTCAGGACCTCAGTAGTTTTCTTTCCAAGATACTTTCTTTTGTTCTATTCCCAATTTCAATGGACGTACTAGATCCACCACTGTGCAGATATTCATGTTAGACATTGCCACAGAATTAATTCAGAGCCTGAGATGCCGAGAGGACTGTAAGGGTTCCTTAGCAGTGAGGCTGACCTGGCAGCAAAAGGGAACGGTGGCTGGTGCATTCATGAACTTAGGCATTGGCTTGTACACCTGGTCAGACAGGCCGTACCCATCACTCGTCCGGAGCAGGAGAGAAACTGCCACCCTGATTACATTGTTCCAAGACATTCTTCACAGACTCCTTTAATGGAGTTGTGTCTTTCTCAGTGACACTGGTGATCTCTTGGACTCAAATAGGTGGGATTGTGCGTGTATGGAGTATCTGGGGGGGATATGGCAACTACACGTGTTTATACAAATACATATTTACAGAGAAAGAGCTCTCCAATGTTACGAATTACTGATGTTTAGCTAGAAATCAGAAAAAACTTGGGAAATTTTTCTGATGGCAAAAAGTTCAGATAGTCTGAAGTCAGTACTATGAAACAAACCTAACCAAAACATGTGTGTGTTACTATAGCTGTCAGAGACAGCGACCAACAACTTTGAAAAAACAGGACTGTTACCGTGCCTACTTTTGGCCCTTCAGTACAAGACAGACAGGGACAAACTGGAGAGGGTCTTGCAGAAGGCCATTTGGATGGGCCGAGGACTGCAGCTGTACATGGGAGTTGAACTGAATGACCTCCTCAAGTCCCTTCCAGCCTGAATTATTCCATGACTCTGTTGGTCTTTCTGGTACTTCTCTTTACTAGAAATTATTTGGAATATAACCAGAATAATATAAGGTGAAAAAAGGCCACAAGGATTGTCCTGGTCTGTGCCATTTCTACCCTCCCTTTGGCCAGATGTTCCATGGGACATAACTCCATAAAGCTTTAAGCCAGCTATGAATCTAGCACCCAAGTCTATTGGACGCAAGTACATTTGTCACGGAAATTGATTGAGACAATTAGCTGAATAACTATAGTATATCTTTAAGTGCCATAAAAGTGACATGACTGCAGGTAAATCATATGAATAATTGCAACCAGGAGTCAGGTTTTCCAATCACTCTGTGTACATATTTTGAATTGCAGAGCCTTCTGGTGACTAATTTGCCACTTTTTGTAGAGAAATTAAAGAACAGATTTGCAGTGATAGCCAAGCTGCAAGGTACCAGTGAATGAACAGTGAAAATACTCAAACATGACAGTTTTAAGAAACATTGAATTTTGCTTCATCTTTGTTACTTCTCACAAATATTAATGTGAGCACAGTGTCAAGAGAGTAAATTTTTATGTCTGGAGCTGAGATTAATTCATTCATGAAATTAAAATAATTTTGTGAAACAAATAAGCCTTACTTTAGGCAGAAGTGAAAGACATTTATAAAACCTTATCCAGTCAGAAAAAATAAGAAAACTGCATGATTTAGATAACCACTCTGATTGTATGAACTATGCAATTCCCAAAGGAACATTCTGAGCAGACAATCTTGGGAAAATCAAATATGAATGCTGTTTACATGACGTAATTGAAATTTTTTTCATTTGACATTTTAGACAAAAATTCAATTTCAGATAAAAAAGCTCGATTGTATTGAAACAGTTCACTGTCAATTTAAAATAAAAGCTAAAATGGTAATGAAAAATAAACGGAACAAATACAAAATACAATTTTTCCCTATTTCAGTACCTAGCTCAGTTAGCTTTTGAGCTGGGAAGATTTTGAAAACCTCTGGATATACTTTTGAATACATTTAAAGAAATTGTTTTCATAGAAATTTTTCAATACCTAACTTTCCAGCCAGCTCTACTTTTCACAGAAATGTTTTAAATGTCTAAAAAGTAATAAAATTTACAGTAAAAAGACTAATTATTACTGAGGGAGAGAGGACTAAATTTTCTTAAAATAATAAGCTTGCTTCTATTACAGATAGATTATCCAGTTCATTAATTTACCAAAGAGGTTCTGTCTCTTACATCCTGCAATAATTTAGGTTTAGATTTTGGATTTCTGATCTTAATGTTTTATTCTTTATATACATATGTGTGTGTGTGCGTACATGTCTCTCTCTTACTCTCTTTTTATATACATATATATAAACTGGATGAACAAACCTGAGACAAACTCCAATAGATAAGAAAACTTCATGGGACGGTTTTGGCTAACCTTTTCTTTCTCCCTTTTTAGCTTGTTTTATTTCTGATTAACACAATTATTTCCCAATTCACTACAATTATTTTTGACTTTGTGTTTTCTAACAATTTTAGTAAGACCTGAACTCTACAACAAGCCATGACTGTATTGGCATAGGCCAAGATGTTCTCTTGTAAAGGGTATTGTAAAAGGGAAGGTTTGGGGAACACGAGGTAGGTGTTTTTTACACCTTCCCTGTTTCAGCTAAAAAGTAGTTGTGAAATGTACCTGAACATCTGCTTTGAAATGTCTAAGGAAGAACACGCATACTTATGGTTCAGAACTGAGGCCCAGCTCGGCCAAGAAATGCAGAAATGAGCCCTATCACTGCTCGTTTTTAGTCCCTCTGAACGGGATCTTGCTCTAGATGTGTTGATGGTTCCAGGTGTGAGCAAATCCATCTGGAAATGCCAGGGGAAGAAAAAGACAAAACAAGATTTTGCATTTGTTTGGTCATTAGTACTTGTGGAAACTGGGCTATAAACTAATGTTACTGATTCATAACACTTTCGGGCACTCAGTTTATATAAACATGTAAAGTCTGGAGGGGTACCCAAGGATTGCCGCTCGGAAAAATGGTGAGGATTCACTTGCTGGGTCACTAGCTCAAGCTTCCAACTATATTTGTGTCAGGCCCTCAGCTTCTGGATGAAACCAGAGTGAGTTGCCAACAACAACAGACAAGAGATAAGTAGATGTTTTCCAGCCTCAGGAAAAATCTAGTTCAGATCAATACACCCTGAAATTTGGACCACAGTTCAGATCTGTTCTTATTTTCGTCTGGGCTCTGCCTGTGTGAGACATATGAAGAATTCAGATTCTTACTTATATTTGCCAAAATAATGCCAATATCAGGTCAAACATGAACAATTCAAAATAAACATCACTAAATCTTGGTCTAAACTGGAAAAAACCATGTAAAAACCAGCAAGGCTAGCAATAAAGCAGATGGCTGCAGTTACTCAGGCAGTATAATATCACTGATACTTAGTATACTAAGTACAAAGGTTATGGAGCTTCCAGAATTTATTCACTAGACCCACCTGTTCTTTTTATTTTCATATGCCAAATGCTAGCCCTTAGAGACAGGGACCTTCTTATACAGACTTTTAGTTTCCAGCACAACAGAGCCCTACTTCTCAGCTGAATCCTACGTGTTAGTTCGAGAGATCAAAACACTCATATGCAATGGAACCATAAGGAGGCACACGAAGACGGGTCTCCCAGGCTCTTCCTGTCTGGTTTTCTGTTGAGTAGCAACAGAGCACCAACAGATTTCACTACAACACAGAGATAACAACACTTCAATTAAGTTCCCTTTAGCTTTATGGAGCTGAGAATACTGTTTAAAAAAGGGGGGGAGGGAGTAGGGGAGAAAGTAACAGCCGTTTTTGCAAAGTTTTGTTTTATCCAAATATTTACAGTTTTCCTCTTTCCAAATATTTACAGTTTTGCTCATTGACAGACATACCTGTGCTAGGTATGTCCATCTGTGTCACATAATGTCATGCAATGCACTTGTTTTAGATCAGATGCTAACACAAAAAGAGGAGGGACTGTGGCCTTTCTAAGAGCGTGTTCATTTGAGAAGGTATTTATTCAGTGTATTAAATCAGCTTTCCACTGGGGATGGTTTTGTTCTCAGTGTTCCTCTCACTGAACTGATTTGGAATCAATGCCTGATCTTGTGCCTCTCTTGCAGCTTGCCTTCAGAGTCTTCTCCTTAAGGAAATTATGCATGGAAATTCCTTTTTACGAGCTTTTACTGAAACCACAAGTCTGTATCTGAAATATATACTACTGCAAAATTTTGCCCAAAGCTTTGTCTTGGCTATATAAAGAAATTATAGGTGTGGACCAATTTTTGAATTAGCATGAAAACTGCTTTTATGTGCATATGAGAAAGGCCTTTGAAACATCTTGCCAAAGGCTTTTTTGTCTTCTGGTTGTTATAAGAAAACATGGTTGCCCAAAAGAAAAAACCTGATCACGGTTCCACCTTAATCAGATTCACAATCGTGTCCTAATGCAATTTGTCCTAATCCATTTCTAAGGAAGACAACCATTTATGATTTGGAAAGACGTGTGGGAATAAATGTGGCTATATGGAAATCCCCTGAGTCCTTTATGTACTATATTTTACCAGTTCATAAAAAAACCTAATTACATTTTAGAGAAGAAGGCATTATAGATGTGATGTATATTCTAACACAAAAACCCTCTACCCGGGTGTCCTACAATCAAACTGTGCTCAGTTTGCAATACCACAGTGCATTTTATATCTCTGTGGCTGGTTTTAGAATAATGATGCCACGCTTAGCACATTTTAATACTGATCACACATTTCAGCAGCACATGGCTGAAAATGCTGCTATGCTTGTTTTGTTTGGTAAAAGAATGCCTTCTGCTTAGTGTGGCAGCAAATTGCCCTTGCAGCAAAATAGATAATTACTTGGTGCCCACGGAATAAATTAATTAATACTTGTGCAAGCATCTATATATTCATCCATACACAAAGCACTGTATAGTTATACAGTTAAAATTATGTGCTCCAGAGAATGCAGAAAGAGTTAGTGTGTTTAGGGATCTGCTTAGACATGTCTACACTACACTGTGCACATGCACGTTGCAAAGCGAAGGATGGGATGCGAAAGGGTAAAAGAAAACCCTTTAGAAAAGACAGCTTTAAATGTATGAGTTGTCCCATTGGAATTGTGTGAATAAAGTTAACCGTAAGTGTTTTGAGGACTGGGGTCCTAAAATAATACAGTGGAGTTCCAAACGCAGAACGGTCGAGGTTTATTTGCACTGAAATTCTTTCATGTGCTACTTCCCTCCATACACACACATTAAAATATTATAAATGTTATTGTTAAGAAAAATTTTGCTATAAACATTACTGACTATAATGAATGGCATAAAACTGGGGCAAGTCAGCAGTGTAAATAATCAGAGTCTTTCTATTTACTCATTTATAACAATTAAGAGATCACGCAACTCATGAAATCATATTTATCCAACATTTCATTATTTGTTTTTTACTGAAAAGTTTGAGAAGGAATGTTTTTCTTTTGAACGCTCGCATCCGTGGATGATCATTTGCTCTTTAGTTGGTGAAAAGTGAGGCCTTAATTCGAGGCTTATCATCCGCCCTATCCTTTTTATCAGGTGATTGGTTTAATGCACTGGAAAAGTTGCTGTTGACGAAGAAACAATGGGTTTGCATGCACTTCCTAAAGGAATTTTTGTGTTTGTTTGCCTGATGAAAAATAGAGCTCTGCTGAAGTCAAAGTTTTGTTTTACACAGAATCGCAAGGCAGAAAAATTTGGCCCTGTTCCAAACTGGAGCAAAACCCAAAATAATGGAGTTGTCTCTGAAGAAAAATTCCACTATTTGTTCAAAACATGTTGATGTTATTTTGTGCAGCTATAATGTTAAATAAGACAAATGGGAAGAAAATAAAGTGAAAGGCTGTTGAAAATTAGAAATTTGTTTGAATCCCAAAATACCAAAGCAATATATCAATATGAAATTGTTTTTTTAGATTTTCTGAAGAAAAGCGATATTGCAAAGCTTTTTAATTTTCAAAAATTTGTATATTTCAAAAGAAAAGTCTCCTCAAAATGTCTTAAACCTTCTTTAAAAATCAAAATAAAGTTAAGTGCTTCTTAATAAGAAAGTTAAAGTGGTTTTTTGCCTTTCTTTTTTAACTCTTTATTTTAGACACAAAGAAGTGCCATCTCCCCACTCGTCATTCTAATGATTTTGTACATAGTGCACCATATGACCAAAAATAATTTATTTACCCCTTTAAACCTGATAGTCACTCTCAGAATGAAATTTGACATTCAGAAAACTCCATGCCTTGATAGAAGCACTGACAAAGATTCAGAACAAACTTCAGGAGGGAAAAACATGCATTATAAGAACTTTACTGGTAGCTTCCAACAAGAAGGACCAAGATGAGATGCCTCCTGATGCATAAGCAGAACCTGAAGTAACTCATACCAAATGAGTGAAGTTTAGTTTCCAAGAAAATATAATGTCTTCAACATATTTACAGTTGAGTAGAAAGTGAGACACAAAACATGTTTGTTTTGGTTGGCTGCATGAGTACATCTCCAAACTGAAGTCCTAGTTAATGTGTCAACCAAACATCGCAGCAAGAGAAGAAAACAACTCATTTCAAGTTGCTATATATACACACACATATACAAAGTGGAATTGTTCTCCTTAGATTTTATTGTTGTTGCTGTTTTGGTTTTTTGGGTTGGAGGGGTGGGGGTGCTGTATTAGACCTTGCTTTTATTTGAAAATTCATTTCTCCCTGTGTACTTGGTTTCAATGCTCGGAATATGTTTCTTATGCACATATCACATAACATGTAGACCTGGACATCATCATTGGTCTAGGCAATACCACTGGGAAAACTTTGTAGTCCTATGACAAAAAGGAAGTTTTTAATGTTGAAGAATGTTAGAACTAATACAGAATTAATGTGTTCTGAGCTGATGGGCAATCAGCATACAAAAGCGACAGATCTAAACCGGTATGAAAATAAATGTGCTCAACTTCAGACATTTTGGAAAGAACAGTTGTCAGAGAATGGACATTCAACACTTTCTGGAATTTTGCCTTCTTTATACCGGATGTTCAAAAAACTATTTTTTTTAAGCATTTAATTTTAGATTTATTAAAGCTGAAAGTTGCAGACGTAGTTTTTGCAAGCTCAGCATGCTCAATATGTAACTTTGAGTACCTTTAACAAGACAAGACTGATTTTCCTATTGGGAAGATTAATTTCTCATTGCTGTTGTTGTGTAAGTACAGGCCTGTTTTCCTTTGTAATAAATAAAGCTGAAGTCAACACATGTAACCACTGGTACAATACGTGCATGTTGTGAAACTTGCCTTGACTCAAATCTGTTTAATGGTTTTCCACTGAAAATTCAGCATCTGCCAACACCACACAAATCTTGATAACTGATGTCATCATGAACGCATTAAGCCTTGGTTTTTAACATGTTAGGAAAACAAAGGGTTTATGGAAGACTGCTAACAGAGGGCTAAATCCTGGAACCCTTGTTCAACAGTAGGAATTGTTCCTTAAGTAAGGTGTGTGTAAGAACATCTTAAGCCTGGCAGAATGTAAGCAAGCTCTTGTTCCACATTAAATTTAATTAGCCAGGCCATTCATGAAAATGACACCGTAAGACATGAAACCTGTCACTGCAAATCACCTGTGTTTGTGCCTTTCGTCACTGAGGCTGATTTGGGAATGCACGTCCTGCCACACCAGCTACCGGCTTTGATGTGTCACAGCTGTGATACTGCAGCAAGGAAAAGTCTTTTAGATAGAGGGGGAGCTCTGGAGGAGTCAGGCATTTCTCCCTTAACGATATGAAACTTCTCAGCAGAGGCCATCCAGAGATACATATTGAATAAAAAGGTCCTCATACTAAAATCTCATAACACGCCTACAGGATCCCTATAGCTGTAGCTAGGGGAAAAGCTGTGTAGTGTTGAAACAGTAAGGAGCATCCATCCAGATAAAGGAAGAATCCCATGTTATCTCTAACATCCATACACCTGCAAAACTGATCATGCCTATCCAGCAGTTTGTTTCCTGGGCACAGAAGTGGTTAATCAAAGTTACAGCATAAGACCTGTGGGGGAGGGGAAAGTCATTTAATTAATGTGCCAGATATCCTTGCCAAAGCTTTTGCCAAGATTAGGTTCAGATTGTAAAGAAATCTCCAAGAGAAGGATAATTCTCAACACCTGCGGGCACTTTTATTAGCTGCTTGCACAGAATAGAAAACCTTATGTTAAAGTATTTGTTGCCGCTCTACCAAACTGACCTAACATGCTTTTATCTGGCCATAACCATAAGCAGATTTTAAAGCAGACTGCAGAAGAGATTGCTAATGGGCACGTGCTCTGTGGCAAATCCACTTGAATAAAGTAACCCGTGGATGGAAGCAATCATACAAAGCTGTTCAAAAGGGACGCCGTCAAAATTCACCATCAAGGGTACATTCAGGTGCACAGAGGAGTAAGAAAGAGAGAGATCACTAGGATCTTTAATACGTCCATTAGAGGCATACACCTAATGAAGCGTTATGCTAGCTGCAGGTCCAGGCCATCAGAGCAGAGCCTTGGCTTTGTTAAGGGCAATAGCAAGATTCCCCCTGAACCTCTACATTTTTTCTCAAAAAAACAACTTCAGTAGTGTTTTGTGGCGGTGTGGTTGTTTGGGTTTCTGTGAGGTTTTTTTCCAGAAGCACTTGATTCGACAACACTCTGCAGGATGCGGTTCAAAAGTTGAATGCATAGCCACAATGCTTTTAAGGAAACAAAACCTTGGTAAACACCTGATGCATTTAGAAACAGATTACAATAAAGGTAGGAAATTATTATGTTTTGGTACTGCATAATGCAACTCCTCATTAAAAGAAATTAAAGTGAATTTAAGGTTTGTTTATCTGTATTTTGTTGTGAAATGATTTGCATCTGAAATGAATAGTTACAACTGTCTAGTGGAGACTCGTGGAATTGTAACTCACCCTTGATCCAGCAATATGCACTTTCAGCACATCTATATATACATAGTTCATATATATATGCACATATAAGTTCATCATTCCACACTTTAAACAATCTCTCTTTAATCTGTTTATCCATTTAAATTATTTTTTCTGGGGTTCAGAAAACTCCTACCTTCTTTCTCTCTAGAGCAACAGCAAAAGGGCTCTGATTTCTGTTCTTCTAGTGCTAACGAAATAAAAATATTAGTAATTATAAAAAATATCAACATCTGCGACTTTGGAAAATTTAGTAAAAAACTTTAGATGTTTCAAGGAATAGTCTTGAAACAGTGCCCTGAGTTTTGGTGGTGTTACTGTTTTGGTTGCATTTTCTTGTTCTGTCTCAGCTGCACCAGAATCCTTTTAAATAAAACGTTAATGACAACTTGCAGCTCAGTAATTTCAGGTTGGTTTCTTCCCTCTTCACTCTTGCTATCTAGTACCTCATTCTGCAGGAGCCTAACTCACCTAAATGAGTGATGATGATAATGAATAAATGACCAGGAACATCAGGGAAGCTGCAATGAATCTAAACCTTAACTCCTGTGTCCTTCCATTTTTTCCCAGTAAACACCACAAAAACAGTGAATCACCCGAAGTATTGATTACCCTTTACGTCAGGTAAGGTAATTTATGGCACTTACCACTTGCTGTGCTGGCAATGTTGCACGCTATAAAGTGCTACTTGAGGTAAGGAGAGCAGAGCTATGATAGAGCCCTGCCACTTGCAGTCATTTGCAGAGGAATTACAGAATCAGATCCTGATGTCATGACCCTAAGATTTGGGAGGCAAGGCTCTCTCACAGCCTCTGAGATAATTGCAGCTGATCAAATAGCTCACACACCAAAGCAACCTCTGAGCAACTACATCACTTCAGAGCTGAAGTTGCTTCTGAACTTTCAGAAAGCTGAATATAGTCTTAATTACATCTAACTTTGCACATTTTAAATGTTATAAATCTACAACTATGATTAGATTTACAAAGCAGATAATGAAAACAAAGCAAATGTATTAGGATATTCCTAAAGGTATTCATGCTTGTCCAGGAAGGTAAAATTGCTATTAGGGCTTTTACACTATGCTTCCTAATTTTCTGAGTCACAAGAAAAAGCACAATCCAACACTTCCCATTTGTTGGTTCCCTCCACACTCCAAAGTCAAGGTGACAGCCTTCTCCTGCTGTTATATCACAAGTTACATTCATTTTAAACCTATCCCTAGGAATTTACTTTGAAAACAATTCTGAGTATGTATCTTGACGAGCCATCTTCTAAAAGACCGAACTTGACAATATTTAATGCACTGTTTTTGGTACAATAAAGTTCACAGACGGCTGTGCAGATATCCTTGGTAGCCCTGCTGATGATACAAATTTATCCGGGTAAGACCTAACTGTTCAACTTGCTACAAACAATGGAATAAGAAACGATGCAGGGTTCTGTAAAACATAACGCGCTTTTGTGTTCTGTGGAATTTGCTCAGGTCCCAGCCCTACAGAGTACATACATCTGAGTTTTACACCTAACTAGTTCCACCAGTTGAGAGAGGGTTACTCATGCATATCATGCCAAATGTGAAAATAAGTGCCTGCAGGATTTTAAGGAGCAACACGCACTGAAAAGACAGAATAATCTTGATGGGCAAATAGCAAAAATGTTCCTTCATGCAAAAGGAAAAAAAAAAAAAAGCAAGCCTGCCATAATAGCTTCATCAATGCAAATTTGGCAAACACAGCACCATGGAGGCTGACTGCAATTTTTCCACTATAACTCTGACCTGTAACTCATTAACCTACCACTAAAACAGTATTCACCTCATGTTCAGTCCTTCGAAGCACTCGAAGGGAAAAGGAACTGGAATTAATTTTTATTCCCCTCACCTGGAAAAAGGGCTAGGAATGCCATATTTGTAAAATATCATAAACACTAGAAAAAGACTATTAAAAAAAAACCCCTCTGACTGACCGATTGAATATATTCACACAGCACTCAGAACGGCTTTCCTGATTTTTTTGTGCACATTAATGCCATTAGACTGTAACTCTTCTTTGATATTGCATTGCTGTCACGTGAAAATAAAGAAACCCTCATGTAACACCAAAATTGCAAAGGTCCAAGACCAATGATAAAACTGCTTATTCTTTATTTCCCTGGGTACTTGCCACCTGCCCCATGGCTAACACTGTACTCCATGACGCTTCTGGGTATTTCTGCAAAACCCACAATGCCACCAAAATGACTTCTAAATCTTGTCCTACAACCTGAGTTCATGAATGGTTGTTAGTTTAGGAAGTATTAATGGGAGCCGTTTGACCAAACACTTAACATTGTTTTCTCTCGCGCGGGATTTTGCAGAACTTGACTACCTAAAACGGAGCCCACGGCTGTTGTTTCTGCATGGGTTTATCAGAGTCTGTCTAATTGAAGACAGGTCCATAAATAAAACATCAGGCCAATTTTTTTTTCCTGTTATTATCCTCATTAGGATCAGATTAGATCACACAAAGGTCATAGTACGTGAAAAATTGCGAAACATTAGATTAGACCCCTTTAATGGGAATAAACCCAGTACTTCCCAAATTCTTCCAGGAAACTTGGGTGGCTCACTTGGAAATTTCCAAGCAACTGGCTGAAGAACTTAACTCCAGCTTCCCCGAACAAGTATAAGCTATCATTTGTTGAAGAATTTCAGGGTGACTTCCTTCCTTTAGTTTTTGCATAAACCTCCTAACTAAAGCACTGCAACTTCTAGATAAAGGAGCATAGTCATTGCAATCTTGAAAGGAAAAGATAGTTTTTACTTTCTTTGATAAAATGTAGTTTTTCCTATTTTGGATCTCCTTATCTCATTATTTACTTTTATTTTAGGGTCACTGAATTTTCAGGTTGCCCTTGACAGTAGCAAAATACACTCGTAAGTTACCAACACATGCAGACTAACCAACTCGTTAGCTCTCCCTTGATCTGAACATTGCCTAGTTAATACATCGCCTCTAAACTCAGGGATTCCTAGCCTCTACTTTGGTGTTTTTGTTTCGATTTCAGACCAGAGAAGACCCCGTTTGCCTTAAAGCCTGCCTGGTTTCTTCCAGCCTTATTAGCTGATGTAAAGAAAGAAGATAAGACTTCCTACAGTCCTGGCCAGTACTCTGCAAGTCGTCTTGGAGATCAGGAAGACAGTGGAGCTTCCTAGGAAGAATCTTTCTTTTGTTTTTATTTCTGCACTCCAAGCCATGTAATTAATGCTGCGCAAGCACAGATGTGCGTAACTCTTACAAGCGACTGCTTTTCAGAATTGATGCAAAAAATGCAACCTATTGTGATTTGTAATTTTAAGCTGCGTAGCAGAGGCTGATCAGCACTGAGTCCACAGTCTAGAGGCAAACCCCTGTGCTTATACGGGCGAATTACAGCTCTGGATGAACAGCAAGAGCAAGATCTTCATTCCTGCGGGATTTTCTTTGCTGCCAGGTCCGGTTCTATAAAACATGACTTTCGAATGGAGGGGGGTGTTCTAATCCTATTCTGAGATACATGTGCCTAATTTCAAAGCTTTATGCTTTGGTGCTATCCACATTGAGACAGATAGTGCATGTTGCTAACTCTTTCTCCTCTTCACACACTTTCAGCACTGAGATACAGTTCTGCAAAATTGCATTAGAAAGCAGTAGTTTGAGAGACTGTATCCCCATTTCCTCTGGCAAAGCACAGTCATACGGACGTTAAAACAGTATCACTTCTTTTTGTCTTTCCTATTCTGGGAAATGTTGGTTTGGAAAGGGTTAAAAGTCTGCTGCTAAGCACTGGCCATTTTAAGGTGTATTCTTCTCCCCTGCTGATTTGCCCTCTGACCTTCTGGGGGCCAGGGTGGCTGCAGACTTCATTTTTACTCTATTTCCTGGTCTCTCTCCTGGCTGTGCACTCAATGTTTCCACAGCAGATTAATGACAGCTAATAATATCTGATATATCTGGACATTGCCACATAATGAGTTGCAGTCCCACTGGGTGCCCAAAGTGTCACTACTAACAAATTCACCAGAGCTGCACATAATTAGCATGTAAAGGGAGTGATCATGCAGTAAATCTGGAGGGGAAGATGGATAGCCCATGAGGAAAAAAATATAAGGAAAAAACGCTGTTCTTAACACTCATTGGTAAATGTATGTTTCTTGCCATGAATATTTTCTTGATAACAGACCGTGGACAGGTTACCTTTACAGTAACATTATTCCTTCCACGGCTGATAGGCAGAATTTCATTATGCCACTGCTAATGTTACAATATTTCTGCAAAATGTCACCATATGTAAATTAGAAGAGGTTAGGGTTTCCATCTTAGTTTTCTTCCAGGATGCACTGTCCCTTTCTGCTATGGCCTAATTCTCCCTTCTGCAAGTTTACCGACACGCTAACATTGACCCAACCCATGCAAAATAAAATCCGCACTGGAGGATCTTCCTTCTGAAATAGCCAAATAGGAATGAAGAAACTCAACACGTGACAGAGAGAGCAAAGATACAAGAGGAGAAATTAGCTTACTTGACAAGGTTTTATCCAAAGTATAATCTCTCCTGACACACCAGAAAATACCCAGTAAAGAAAAATGGGATGCACAGACAGTGTGAATTACCTGACCTGATCTGAACAGAGGTCTCTACCTTGTGACCACCTGGCTGCCCATCACATGCTAAGTGCTCTCTCAGTACTGGATAAGTGCAGGCAAAGAGGCTTTCCCAGGAGAAGGAGGTTGACAAGGAGCAGATGAGTTGTCCTGATGGGCTGTATTCAGCCTGAAGAGCCCAAAATGGGGCAGCTCTGCTCTAGTTAAGTAATTCACTCCTCCTCGTTAGAAACCATTGCTCACCAATGCTAAAGACTTAATTTTGGTTTGAGGTTGTGTCATTTACAGGCCTGTAGCTTGTTTGACAACTGTGTGGGAACACTTGCGCTTACCTGACTCCAGCTCTGAGGTTTATTTGGGCAATTGGCCAAAATGTGGTTAAAGTGCAAGGGCTTTTTTTTTTTTTTTAATTATTATGATTTTGCTGCACAGAGAGGGCTTTGGCCCTGAAGACTTCAGCCTTTGAATTGTTCTTGTTCATAAGGCACTTCTTCTCTCATTTGAGCAAAAAAAGTTAGCACTTTAAAACTTAAAAAAACAACCCCAAATTCTAGCAAACAAACAAAAAATTCTGTCTATAACACATACGCTTTTCCATGATGAATAATTATTTAGAGATGTGAAAGTTTTGTCAGGGCTTACTCTAATCTCTCTATCCACCTTCTGTAGAGAGCGAGCTTAGCCAGGAGAGTCTTGTGATCCTCAGGCTGAACAAGCATGAGCTGACTCAGCATCAACTTTATATCAAAGGGAAAAATTGCGCAGAGCTCAGGTACCAGCCCCTGTTTGTGATGCTGATGAGCGCTACCAATGAACTTCGGCGCTTTTAAGACTGTGAACTGCTAGCCAGCAGTGCAGGGAAGCACCCTCTCTGCTCTTGTCCACTATTGCATTCTGTTTCTGCCATTAGCTAAGTGCTTGTGGGCCCCTCAGACCAGCTCATAAGCTCTGAAAGTTTTGTATTTACAACTCATACTGAATTTCATGCTAGCTCATGTTCTGTTGGAGAATCACCTTTTGGAGTCGCATGACTTTAGCTTTTATCCTTTTTTTAAAAAGAAAGTTTCCAAACTGGATGTTGCACAAAGTATAAACCCTAGAGGCTTAAAAAGAGCACAGTTAATTAAGAAGTGAGAATTTCTTTTAAAAAACTCACAAGTTTTGCATCTTAGAAAAAACAATCCTGCTGGCTTTTTTGGGGAAAAAAATGAAATGAATCTTTAAACTGTTCCTGAGAAATAACGACTTTAATTTTGAATGCCTTGTTCTATTTCCTTCGCTCTGCAATCCATATGGTAACTCTCAGCACAGTTATTCATTTCAAGATTCACCTTCCCACATAATTTCCTTGTATACAAAAAAACCCCAAATAATAAAAAAACCCTGCCCAAGGAGGCTTATATTGTTTATCTTGTTTTTAATGAAAGAACAAAGCTCACAGACTATCTAGCTCCCACAGGGGCTTTTTTTTATGCAATCTTAATGATAATTAACTGACAGTGACTGATGGCCAGTACTGAGGTAACAGAAGATACAACTGCCTCATTCTATCCAATTCACTTTTCTATGTTTTTGAATCCTTGTTTATTTCTGACTAACATCAAATGAATCATTTGTCCAATTTGAAAGTTAATCTGAAACACATTTGCCCAACTGTTCTGTCACCTTGCTGACTGGGGTTTCATATCCTCTAATATCATTCTGTGTCACGTTTAGGGAAGAAAACTACTTTTGCATTAGAAATACAAGAAAACACTCACATACATTTCCATACGTTTTGTAGGTAAAAGTATTTCTACTGGAAAATGGGCCCCGGCACGTTGAGGCCATACAGAATTTTTGAATATGTCCACATGGAATTTTGTTGAAGGGAGCATGAGTCTTTTTTAGATTAATTTCAAAATATTGTTAGCATAGTAGACATCTCTAGGGGTATTTTTATATGCACTGAACTGTTTTATTTCACTATAATCTTTGCTGAAAAATTCCTAGAGTCTCACATCCAACTTTGGTCTTGTTAAATCTCAAAGCATCTCATATATTGTCTAGATTGACTAAATGAAATTACTACATTTTATGTTTTATTCTTCAAATCTACTGTTTTAAATAATTGTTTCCATTATGCTGGTTGTCAGCCTTAAAATTTTGTATATATGTCAACTGCTTTAAAAACTTTTTGAAGAGGTCTATTGCTTTACCAGCAAAATCGTCCAGATTGAAATATCTGTTACACAGAAGACCTCATGTTTTAAAGTTCTTCATCTGACAGGTGAACTCTCTCTATTGTTTTATCACTTGTTACATTTAAGTTATATTAACTGCTTTTCTGAAAGACTCTTTGTTTCTTTTATTGGTTGAAAGAAAAATAAGTTCCTTTTAGACATGCAGCATTTCCTTTACAGCTTCATTGCCCTTTCAGTGCGTCATTACATATAACAAAATGTACACACAGTGCATGCATCCCTTGGGAGTTGAAGCTTATCATGGTGCAGTACTTTCAAAGTAGCACCCTGAGGACATGTGAGGTGACACCACTGATCTCTCAGGAGAGACATCACTGATTTCTTATAGGTCTTGCTGATGAAGAAATTAGTCAATAACTATATTTTGTAAATTCTAGCAGACCTTTTTTTCTTTCCTCTCCATAAGACAGAGGTTGTGGTAAAACTGCATCTACCTGGGCCTCAAGGCATGTTCATTTTTTTGCCTCCTTTATGCCCTCCTTGATGACAGTAACAAATCAAGTTCAAGTATCCAGCACTGAAGGATCCTTCACCAAGTCAGATGCTGCTAAGCCCTGACTACTAGGTAACACTTCCATGGAGGTCTATCAACAAGTCTCAATCATCCGTACAGGTTATTGCTCAGGGACAAGAGACACTTCTTTCCACCCAGAGGCTGCCTGCTGTCACTGAAGCATCCTCTTCTAATACAATCAGTGATCATTTGACACACGGGGGACTTGCAGGGTTATGGCCAATAAACCTTCCCCACTATGAGCAGAACAAGTAGTGGCCACGAATCATGCATTTTCAACCACTAGAGAAGATGTGCAATACATAAATACCTCCTTACTTAAATGATTTTTGAGGACTGCTTTTCTTAAGAATAGGCTGGGAAATGTTGGTCTGTGCACAAGAGAATGTATCCCTGCCTCACACAGAAATGACACAGTCCCACTGCTTCACAAACAAGTATAAATGGAAAAAACAATTGCAAGAAAACAAAAGGTGATTTTTTTTTCCTCCAACTGAAGGAACAAAGCAACAACAAATGATTTTGTGTCAAAAGGAGACTTCCAAGTGACCTGAAGATAAATGTATTCCTTCCTTCTCATGTATTGCGAGAGAAGCAAAGGACACGATGAACTGAAGCTGGGACGCAGGAGCTGGGAGAGGCATTTTTACCCCTCACCCTACTAACTGGTACCTGGATGCAAACTCATCTTCCTCCTCAATGAAGCTGAACCAAATTCCCCTTGCCCTCCTCAGGAAAGGATCCTGGCCACTGGGCAACTGTGTATTCCATAGTATCATAGAGTGGTTTGGGTTGGAAGGGACCTTAAAGACCATCTAGTTCCAACTCCCCTGCCGTGGGCAGGGACACTTTCCACTAGAGCAGGTTGCTCAAACCTCATCCAAACTGGTCTTGAACACTTCCAGGGAGGGGGCATCCACAACTTCTCTGCGCAACCTGGTCCAGTGTCTCACCACCCTCGTCATGAAGAATTTCTTCCTAATATCTAATCTAAATCTACCCTCTTTCAGTTTAAAACCATTACCCCTCGTCCTATCACTACATGACTTTGTAAAAATTCCCTCTCCAGCTCTCTTGTAGGCCCCTTCAGGTACTGGAAGGCTGCTACAAGGTCTCACTGGAGCGTTCTCTTCTCCAGACTGAAAAACCCCAACTCTCTCAGACTGTCTTTTCCATCTGTGTACAGGGTAGGGGAAGAGAGAGCATTCTTCTTAATTTCTTGTGTAGAAGCACTGCCACATATTGCCATGGAGAGCACAGTAGCCACCCAGCTGGAGCCATACCTTGCTACTGGGTCAAATTCAGGTTTTTTTATAGAATGAGAAGCAGCACTAATAGTAGAGGCTGAGGGACTCCACAGCACTTCTCCCACTTTAAAATATTATAGCAATTCTGATATTCTCTGGGCAAACAGGTGACTTAAGTTCAAAACTCATCATATAAAGGTAGGAAAGGAACTGAGCTCTTCCGAGTTCTAACCTCTGTGGTGCTGGAAAAGTTGAGAGGCTAGGGCAGCTTCATCCCCTGGATTACAAATGTTTGGTCTCAATTTCTTTCATCAGACAGAATTGCTCATGAACATGTGTTACTCATGAATGTAACACAAATCAGTGCTTTTCAGCAGGCTTGCTTCTAATTTTATGTACACCGATCTATCATATCTGTGTAAGTAACACCAGGAACATACAGTAATGAAAACAATCATCTGATTATAAATAATCTGGTATCTGAAACAACCTTAAGTATATCTCCACAACAAGCAGGAATTATGCCTTGCATCCAGGACTTACTGAGAAAATGATACTTTTATATTCTATGGTGCTTGCTGTACACAAAATAACATCTGAGATCATTTAAGACCTAATGCCACAGTGTAAAAGACATCCTTAATTTTATGCTGATGATCCATTATAAAACCAAATAACAGCTAGACCGATCTTCCAGGTCCCCTGTGCTGAGCTATTGCTTGCTCTCAGCAAGGCACAGGTACAGATTTGTGAACTTCTCCTGCCGATGGAACCACCTTCATGTTTTGATAGTTTTACTGCTTCTAATGGAGTCAGTTGCTAAAGTGCATCTTAGCTGGAGATTGGATTTACAAAAGACTTGGATCAAAATGGCTTTGGTGAGTTTCAGGACAGAATCTGATTTACCTATACAGGTAGTCATATAGATCATCCTATATAGCAGAATCACGGCTGCTCTCTTTACTAATCAAGCTTTCATTTTTCCAGTCAACTCTTAGGTCCATAGAGAGAGGAAAGAGAAGAGACTTTTTCTCATTGTGTCTTGTACACTGTTAATTTAGAGGAATACATTTGAAAGTAGCAGCAAACACCTAAATACACTGGAAGCAACAGAATCTGCATGCACTGAAGATGAAAGTGAAAGGATAGCAGTGAATTACATACTCCTGTCCCTAGTTTTAGACTTCCACATCTGAAGATTTGGACCAGGCCTGTTCTCCTACCTCCTATGGCACGTGCCTGCCATGCAAGCAATGGAAATCCAACCTGGCAGCTAGGGATAACCTGGAGGAGACCAAGAACTCTGCCTCTGTTGCGAACCCAGTTTGATTTGAGAAGCTGAGACCTTACAGATGAAAAATGGAGAAGACATTCTTTCAACTGCGTGTACTTGAGACAAATCAGGAAAATGAACAACACACAAATCCCGTGTCACTTTCTCTGGGAAGTTTCTTTTCAAAACAAAAGTATTTAGCTAAAAACACTTCCTCTCTTCAAATTCTAGATACACCTGGAAGACAGCTTTATTTGAAGCAGAACCATACGAATGTCTGCTCCAATTAATAGAGTTTATTTCTGGGGAAAAATCTACCTCCCTTTGCCCCACTGAGTTTCAGGCAAGGTTTTCTAATGTAGTTTGAAGGCGTCACCAAGCAAGCAACCAGCCTCTTTCCAGGGTGGACAAATTAAGTGATTAAAAGCTCTGCTAGTATCATGACTCTGTACACCCAATTCTATTCTTACTGAGCATACTCTTTGCCAAAATAATATTCAGTTTGTCCAGATGCTCAGGATTCCCTGTTGTTATCCTATTTGTACAAGCACCCATTAATTTTGAGCCAATGCTACTTTGCCAACACCTTATGCAGGAGAATTGGAAGAATGGAAAGCAACCGCTACTAAGCTTGGTGATTCATCTACACAAGTTTTGTTTCAGCAAAGCAAAATCTGTACCGGTCTGCATCCCAATTACCTCAGACAAATCTGCCATGATTCGTAATTACATTATTATTTTAAATTAATCCATCCGTGAATTACAGTTGTCTTTTGTTTATTGACTTGTTTAGACTGGTCTAAAAAAATGAGCAAAGCTTTCAGCCATTTATAATAAAAGCAAAACAACTAAAAAGACCTACTTTTTTTCAGTTTGCATTAATGAGTTCATCCCAAAATATATATGCAATAATATAGAAAATTAAGTTATAAATGTAGGGATGTGCTCCGAGTCACCATGAAAATCTGCATGCAAATGCATAATAATCACAGATCTACATTATTACAATATTAAAAAATACCTACAATTAAATTATCATGTGGAAATAATCATAATGTTATTGGAAACTCAATTATTGTAGCAACCCTTGTCGGGGAATTAGCAGGCTATGGCAAAGGCAAGTCAGACCTGAATTCATCAAATATATATTATCACAATATTACATGTTCACTTCGATTCCATGCAAAGACAAACATCCTCACTCACTAGTATCTGCTCAATGCATTTGTATTATTCATGAACAACTCTGTGATCTATTATACATACAAAACTGATTGTATGCTGCTTGCCGGAGGCTACAATGCAGAGACACAGAATTAATTTTATTATATACACATGCATGATAATTGTGTAGAATTCGGTCAAATATCAAACTCTGCTCCTGTGCTCCATTATTTTACTTTCCAAAAAGAGGTCTAAGGTCAGCAGCAATTTCTCTTTGGCGACAGTGAAACTCTTTGTCATTTAGAGTAGAAAGTTCCTGGGTACTAATGAGCCCGGAGCTGTGATGAATGGTCACACATTCCCTTTCCTTTCCAACCCCCACCCATCAAAGGGAAAATGTAACTTTTATTGAGATTCTCAAGAATTCCTTGCCTCTCATGAACACAGAAGTCACTTTGGGCTGTGGACTTAAAGACTGGATTTGTCAGAGATGGTGGTAACTTTCTTGTTTGTTTTGCAGACGGCTGAAATCGTGTGAGATGATCAATACAATTAAGGAAACATGTTTGCAGCTGTAGTTTTATTCCTGTAGGAACTGTTGTTATTTTCAAGACGTTTAAGTAAAACCTACAGAAGTGATTTCACGAGGGCCATCTTCCCTGCTTTAAGTTTTCATTAAAACCAAAAAACTACCTCCCCCTTTCTTCAATACCACAAGAGACTGATAGAAAGGCCTTCTTCCTCTTCTCCCAAATCTTCCAAATGTTTTGCCAGAAAGGCAAAGACTAGTACCAAGATTAGTATCATCCAAGACATTCTAGTTGTTTGAAAACATAGGGAGATAGAAACGCATCAGACTTGAGAAGGGACTTGAACAAGGCGCACCACCTCAAAGTCCTGGTATAGATTCAAATGTGATTGAAAGTCAGCAGGACACTCAATTTAAAAATGTTTCAGTTTAGGTTAAAGCCAGGTCTAGGGGAGTAAGTGGTATGTCCAAATTTTGGCAACAATAACTACTGTCACTCATCTTCGGAGATGGCTATCAACTCCCATGTACTGCAGTTACACAAACACCCCTTAGCACACATCTAGCCCAATGATGCATAAGAGTTGTTTTGGGAATGAGAAAAAGAAAAAGATCTTCAACTGAGCAAAAAACCTGTTCAATGCACCATTCTCCATGCCGTGTTAGAAATCAAACCCTGAAACTTCTTTCCACATTGTTCCATTCACTCCTACTCTCCATCCACCATCCAGGTTTTTGGCTATCATTCTCATCAGAATGTCTGATCTTTAAGACTGCAGAACATTTACTCCTTGTCTGGTGCATTCAGAGTACAGTCCCATTCAAGCATAGCCCAAACTCGCTCTTGCATTACTGTGCTGCTTTCAACAGTTGTAAGCAAAATGTACACTCCAATGCATTTATATTCTAGATTCGTAACATTTATAACATTCGTAACATTTATAGAAATAAATTCTAACAAAGACTCTGAAGGGTTTCTCTCAGTCTACTCATGAGCCAGGGGAGATTTAAACCACCTCATCTTTAAATCTATCTTTTGTATGCTTATTTCATACTCAGAATCCATAATTTGGATGGCTCCATCACAACAGGTAACAAGTGAACATGTGAAGCTGGGCTGTGTATGTTGGCTGACTCATAGCCATCCACAACAGAAACAGCAAAAAAACACAGCTCTGAACAGTCTCTAGGGCAGCAGTTCAGCTAACTGAAATGCTGGAGGTGCAGAAGAAAAACCCTTGCTTTAAAGAGCGTCTCAGTAATGCATTCTGTCTCTCACTTGTTTACAACTCCATTCTGGTCCTAAAGATTTCTGGGTTTAGGTAGGCACAGCTACACCTTTTTTAGTGATAGCAACAACTCCAAGGGAGCCGGCAGCTTTTAAACATCCCACTCTTCGATGGTAAACTCATGATTAATTTCTTTCATTTCAGGCTGGCTAGGCGATTAGGTGAGCAGCAGGACCTTAAGGCTCAGGTAGCATCATTTAACTTCAACATTTGCTGTAAAAGTAGGTAACATAGGCTGTTGGATCTCAGAGAAGATGTTTCCTGGAGATTGACAGGCTCTGGCAGGCAGCAAGATAATGGGGGGAAACGCCCTATCGAAACTACTTATTTTGTCATCATTACCCGAGACCTGTGACTTCGTACGTACATATATGAAATTTCAGATATTCAACATTGTACCTCTTGCTAGCATTAAACCTATGCGGCTTGAGTTCATAAGAAAATACAGATTTTAAGAAATTTAGTTGAACCTCACCCAAACTATCAAACCTCTTAACCACAAGAGGAGATCGAACAATTTAAGAGGACAAACTTTTGTTAAACCGGAGATTGTTGCTCTGTCTGGTATGCCTGAAAGTTCCTCTGTGGGTTACCCATGGCATTCGGGCACTTTGCTACTGGCCTTCAACTGCTAAAACATACAAAAACATATGAGGAAAAGAACACAGCTGTTAAGCCACATTTTCCAAGCTTGTAACATAAATTCATTTTAAAAATCATGTAGCTTTTGATTGGCTTGCTCAACTTCAGTTATTAGTAGCTACACTAGAACCACAGGCTAAAAAGCAAATTGTTGCGAAGGCTGATATTATTTCCTCAATTAACATTTATTTTGCATGTATCCATAAAAGCGCTACATGGAAATAGTGTGCACACACAGAACAAGTCTTGGCTTCATTTTCTTGCCAGCTACCAGACAGTATTGGTCATGCACAAATCTTTTGGTATTTAATATTCGTAGTGCAGAAGCATCTACTGATCCCAATCAGAATCAAGAAATTTTACGAGAGGTGTTGCACAAAACAAAGATTGTCACAGTTCTGCCACAAAGCACTTACAGTTGGACAAGTTGACAACTCAACTATTGCTGCACTGTGTATTATGTGAGAAGTATTTTTAAATGTTATTCTAGTCACTCTTAAATGCAAATATGATGCCATAGGTAGCTCTGTGCAGTAGTGGAGGGCATTCCACTTCTTGCAACAAATGCAGGACAATATTCTACTTCAGCAGCTACTAAGGCAAAATAGCTACTTTGTCTTACCAGGGGTTTTTTTATATTTCTGTGCATGTATTTTATTATTTCAAAATTTCAACATTTCAACATTTCAAAATTCAGTATTTTTGAGATGTGTCCCTTGTCCAACACTTCTTTCCCCTAGGCAGACAACATAATTGTGAGTTGCTTGTGTTTGGTTTAGCTGAACACTTATTCTCACTCTTAATCAATGACAAAAAGGCTTTTCTAGTACATGAAGTGCAAAAAAATAAGGAAAAAGAATCAAATATTTGCATGGACCTATTGGCCATGCAATACTTCAACCTTCCTTCTTAGGAGTCATATTAAGACAGAACAGGCCACCTTTGAGGTGAGTTTAGTATTTAAGCATTCTTTGGAAGGCTTGCATTACTGACAGAGAACAGCTTTTCCAAGGCTGAGCAGAGAGCTGAATGGGATCAGAGCTCAGGAGTAATGTTTCCCAGTCACATGCGATCCCCAGCTCTCTTCTGCAGCCCGCTAAATGCCCCTGGCAACATGAATCCCCCAAATGAGGCAACAGAGGATGCTTCTTCAAATACCTCCTTGATGCCAAGGATGTTTCTATGGTAATTCTGCATTCAAAGTTACAGGCTCGTGCTGTGTGAGAGGCTACACCAGGGCCCAAGGAGATGAATGAACCTATCTAAGGTTGTGCATACCCAGGGGGCCTCCATAATTTTGGGTGCACAGAAATACAAAGACAGAATAATGACAATGTTGTGCTGCACTTCAATTGTTGAATTACTTCAATACCTTGCTCACAGATGTGTGCATGTGAATCTAATCAACCAAACTCCTCACAGACAGCAGAGATTATTTTGAGATATTATTCCTGCTTCTGCTATAGAAAAAGCAACACCAGCCTTTCATAACCTCTTGTATACAGGGATGTGCATGTGTATGCATACATAAACACACAGCCTCTCTATACACACAAAAAAACCCGAGGATGAAAAGTTTCTTAAATATCGCACATCATTCTCAGAAAGATATGACTTCTAATAACAGAATCACCTTTTCATGCACAAAAAATACACCAAAAACCTGTTTGATTGTTCATCTACCTAAACATTTACAGCAAAAAAAAACAACAGGGAAAAGGAAAGGTGGCAGTATCAGTAATAAACATCTGAAGAAAATGAGATTTTCCCATATCATTTTAAAACGTAGAAAATGAAGATTTTCAGTATCTTTTCTTCTGGAATATTTTTTTTGCTTCAGATCCCAAACCAGCACATTCAACTACTCAATCTGCTGTTCAATAATAGGGACTAACATTGTCTTTAAATGCATACCAAAAAGTTGCATCTATTTGTTTCATTTTCCCTGTGTGTTTGTTGCATGCTGTCATCAAATTCCCTATAGGCATCCTAACCTTGCAACTGGAGAAACAGTGCTCTAGGGTTTTCCACATGTCTAATACACCTGGATAAAAAGTGCTAATTGTCACCAGCTTCCATTAAATGACAGCAGTAAGGCACAAAATATGCTTGAGTTGCAGACACTAGTGCCACTGGGAGTTAGCAGCAGATTAATAATTGCGCAGACCTCGAACATTCCCCTGGCACTGCCAGTCTGGGTTTCCAGTGTAATGCTAGATTAAAAGGCCTTTCTTTTTGGCTTGCTTTCCTAAGGAAATAAGGCTTAGGCAGTTGCACTGTCCACTTGTGCATGTGTTTGACTGTCCTACCGTCCCACAATCATTTCTGTTCAATCCGAATACATTTTATAGGAGGGCAGAGGTCACAAATGTACAATGGCCTTAGCAGTTTTGTGAAAAACAGGCAGCTAGGCGGATATAATCAAGCCCGAGCTTAAGTGTTTCAAACATCCTGGCTTTCTAGATTTAGGTATTGCAAACAAATGAGCCCTAATTCTACTCAAGCTTTGTTAGCGCTGAAAGCAGAAGGGACACGTGCCATATCACATATCCAGCAGGCAGTAACTCTTCCATGTGACCACCTTTATGGATCAGGTGTTAGACTATGTTGCCAGTTGTGGGTTTTCTTCTTTTTACAAACCTATATGCCAAGAAACCTATTTCAGCTGGAGGCTTTGCGTTCACATCAGGAGGCATCTTCTTGCACGTGTACAATCTTTCTCCATTTTCCTCCAGATAAATTTAGGAACCAACACTTTACCTTCCCCTTTCTTCTTGTTCTGCTGCTGCTGTTTCCCCTCTGCTTTCAGCGCACGTGGGCACGTACTCTTGGGTATGAGGACACCACCCTCATGGCATGCAAGCTTACTGACTGCTCCAGTGGCATTACAAAGCTCATTTCTGCATGCAGCAACACGATTACAGAGAAGGTGAGGGCGAGGTTGAGCGAATGTGTTTCAACACTTCTTTCTTGGTATTTATTACCGTGCCGTAGCATTCCTGCAATCTGGCTTGCTGCTGCTCCAGCTGCTTATGCAAGCTCCTGATGGAGCGCAACAGCAGAAGACGTCGGTACATAGCTAGCTGGAGACGGTATTTCTCCTTTTCCTCCCTTTTCTTATTTTCTAAGGTCTGCATTACTTTTGCGGTCTTCGTCCAAATCACCTGGCCCAGACTACAAGGGGCCGTATTGCCCATGGCACCACTCCCTGCCTGCTGCATGTGGCAGCCCCCGGGGTCAGTCCCGGGCAGGGCAGTGACAGCCTGCGGGGGCTCACAGGCCCCAGCCGACACCCTTGGGACCTGCGGCACCTCTGAGCTTGGTTCACCATCGCAGCAGGGGCTTTTGGAGCACAGGGAGGCAATGCCCAGAGGCTGCAGGTTACTGACTGCTGTGGGGTACGACGAGCCACCTGACGATGCATTTACACCTGTGGGATGATGCTCAGCCAACCCAGAGGCTGTCCTCTGTGCCTGGCCACCACTAACCATCTCTGGGCCAGTCAGAGCTTTTGCCTGGGCCACAGCCTTGCCGGAGAGGACAGAGAGTCTTTCTGGCACAGCTGAGCTTCCTGGGTCTTCATTAAGGCTGGCTAACGAAGGGCTGGAAGAACAACCGGAGGATGCTGTTGCAGCATCACGATTGGGAAGTGGGTCTTCATCATCACTGCTGGTCTGGATCTTGTCTTCATCTCTTGGTATTACACCTGCTGTCTCTGCCATTTGTTGCATTAGCTACAGAAACTTTCTGTGGACAAAGTGGAAGCAAGAAGATTTTATTTCCACATACACACACAGAGAAGCCCAGTGCCGAGTGACATTTGAAGAAAGAACCTCTCTTTATATTTAAGCAATGGACCTATTACTTTTCTAATAAAGCACAACCCTTGGGTCACTTCAGGCCATTTCTTGTGATTTGCATTAGATGTTCTTCGAGACACAACATTAATCCAATAATAATTAAAATGATATACTGTACTATTAACATTCTCAAATCTTTAAAGGCAAGTGATCTATCCCTGCAGCATTGGCTGCGCTGACTAATTAAACAGAATACAGTTGTAAATGGGCATTGTAAGCACTTCTCCCATCTAAGAACACAGCTCTAACAAGTGTAGCTTGTAGAGACGGGCGAGTTATCAGGATTGATCAGCTTTAAGGGGAGGTGGATGTACCACAAACAGCAGGTTACATTTAAATGCCATCCCCAAGATTAATCTGTCTGCTACCAGTTTGTTTATAAGGTTGCCTTTTCACCTCCTATTAATTTTAACAGTAAAGCTGTATCAGTACTACTCTAGCCATAGACAGGAAAAAGAAACCAAACACTTACCGAGGTTACTGGGGGAAAGGAAAAGAGTTACAGTGCATTGTGTCTGTGTGTCATGTTTTCTTGAATGTGAGTCAGCACAATCTGGAACAGAAACATCACGGTGCCGGAGCAGGAGCAGCAACAGCATTACGCTGTTCCACCCAGCAACAACACAGTCAGTCCCAATCACAGAGGAGCGCAGGGCTGGTTTCTTCCCCCTGCAATGGATATTCCTCCCTGGCATCCAGCTTTTATGTCATCTTTGAGCACCAAAATGAAAACCAGATTTGGATGACGCTTATTTTCCCAACTCAAAACCAAAGATACCCAATTCACTCATTCTACAGGGGGACAATATCTATGGCCCTTCCCGTCCCTGACAGTCAGCAAGGAGGTAACACAGCACCAAAACGCAAACGAGGCATTCTCGACTCCAGTGTACATGCTTTCCTCCAGAGAAAATAAGCTTAGATAAACTTTAGCTGCATGCCCAAGCTAAACTCCAAAATGAAACAAGCATTCAGCACCAACAGAATGCTAAGCATAAAGGCAGGCAGAAGCTATAGATTTAAGCGCTTAAGGTACACCCATGTTTAATTATGCTGGCCTAATCTTTAAGGAGCAGCTCTACATCCAACTAAGGTATCCCACAGAACAATAAACTTTATCTGCACCTTTGATGTTCAAAAAAGCTGCCTTCAGCATCCTCTCTCACTTGCAACGCCAGGAACAAAACTCACAAATCATCTATCTGCATCTACTTCAGTTAATTTACCACAGGGCTTCAGTTGCCCCAAGAATTTCTCTGCTCTGTTCTGCTAATATAAATAGAAGAAAGAACTAATCCAAAATACTATCCAGAACCTTCCTGGAGCTGGAAAAGAATGAAGGTAGATCCTATCTCCAATTCTATGTGTGCTGTAATACAGATAATTATTTCTTATTTTTCATCTGTACTGACTATCCTTCTTTCTGATGAATCCGTTAGGATAAACTTCCAACCTTGAACAGATGAAGTCTGGTTAACACAAATTCAGATTTGTACCCTGAGGTCTAACTTGAATGCATTTTTAGGTGCAAGAGATATTTTGCACTGAATTGATAAAATAAACTAAACCTGCTGTGTTTATGTGCCAGATCATGCTGCAGATTATAAAAGTAATAGTAGGAAGATATTAATATCCAGTGAGTTAATAAATTCTGCAAGTTTATATCTTGGTGATTCCCATTTATCTGAATCATAAGTTACGGTAATTGAAGAATATGGAATTCAGATAACAGGGATTTTACTGTATTAAACACTGAAAAGGTCCATTGTAATACAGCATTATGTAGAGAGTCTTTTAGTTTCAGCTGCTCTTCTCTCCAAAGCACTGCAGGCATATTTTCCCACTACAAAGGGGACAGTGGATGGTGCTAGGTAGTACAAGGTCTCCAGCTATGTCAATACTTTTCTATGAATCAGCAACGGTATTTGGTTTCTCACTTGAACATTTGTAGCCATTTGCTGCAAAATAGGTATTTTCTAACAGTCTAACAGGGCATGAAAAAACAGTTTTCTTTTTGGTTTTTTTTGTGAGTTGTTTTGTTGTTCACTTTTGTGTTGGGTCTTTTGGGTCTGGGTTTTGGTTTTTGTTTGTTTGGTTTTTTTTTGAAAGCTCTCTGCAGCTTTAATTTTTCCAGAAAAATTTTACAGGCAGGCAATGCTGTTTGAAGGGATGAGCAGGGGAACAAGAAAGTGGTTTTGCACACCAAATAATATTAGATGTTTTATAGGCGTGGATCTGAATGGAATAAATAGCATCTGATACAATCAACTAAACAATAAAACTACAAACAATCAAAACTCATTGAGCTAGATGGCTTTTCATATAATGTTATGACTTCAACTGTAATCTGTGAAGCTTAATAGCAAAACATATTCAGACCATTGGACTTTGAGATTCAGCGAAATAGAAATAGTGTAAAAGATACATATTTATTATTGCTAAAATACAAGCGCCATTCGTGGCTAGGCCTGCATGCATGTTTCTGTTATTACCCTCCCTTCTGTTGTTCACAACTTCCTAAAATCTCACCTAGAGCATCAGATGGAAATTTTCTAGATTCATTTTTTGCCTGAAGGTGAATATATACTGAACACTTCAGCCAAAGCTATTGAGACACTTGAGTACGAAAGCAGGAACAAGAACAGTCTTATGGCTGGGGAGACTTACAGAAACCTTTCAGGAGAAAGGCCTTTTGTGCAACACAGAGACTGGGGAACAGGGAACAAGACCACATCTCATTTCAAATCGAAACATGTAAATTCTTGTTGTGAGATGATACAACGATCCTTTTCCCCCAAGACTGTTACCTTGGCAAAGTGACTTCTACAGTTTAGCTCCCTTTTATTTGCAATTCAACAGCTTAATAAAGAGACGTGAAAAAAAAAACCCTTACATTAGCTCTCTCTTCTGCAAGAGGCACATTGTGCCTTTTCGCTGATGCAAAACCATTTTCAGAAGAGTTTGCTGTTTCCACTGAAAGCCCATCGCAAGCGGACTTTGCTTGATGCCTCTTGCTAATTCCTAGACTTGTTTTCCAAGGCAATATTTGTGGGAACCTTTCCAAGCAGAGGCCGCTTCAGATTTCATGGTGAATACATCTGTCAGTCCAACACACTGAGAACTTCATGTAGGTAAAATGAAAGCAAAGACGCCTCCAGTTGAGGTTCATTGCATTTTATTACCACCCACTCACAGGTAGATGCAACTGCAGCAATTTCAAGGTGTAGACCCTGGGAAGCCACCTTCAAGATGTCGGTCTTGCATGCCCATGCAAGGTCTATGCCAGCAGAGGTTTTTAATCCATCACTGCCCTTCAAATATTAGCTACAAGAGGTACTTGGCCACCTACAGCCTCATTCGTATCTGTAAGCATGTGCTGAAATGCTCTGTGCTTGCAGGGTTATGGAATGAGGGCTTAGCCATCACATTTGTGTCTTGCATGGCAGCAGGAGAGAAATGGTCATGGGGGAGTTCCTGCAGATAGTCATGACAACTGTTTCTCCTTTCTCTTCTAACTATAGCATCATTCTCCAGCGTGGACAGACGCAAGGGCAGGAAGGTCCTTAGTCTTTTTTTTTTTATGAAGTACAAATGTTTTACTAAAGTTCAAAGCGTAACAGCCGAACACACTTACAAATAGCATCAGAAGGTGATAAGCACTGGCAAAGATATGTCATTATAACACTGAAGCCTGTGAAGCTATGTTGTTTTGTATTTGAGTTTGGGGAGCACTTTTAATAAAGTAGTAAAAAATATCCTATTACACAGTAGTGTAATTCCATATTTCATATTAATTGTTCTTAAAGATCAAAAGCCTTATTTTGCCTGTTAATGTACACACTCACGTGGCCTCCTATGAAATCAATGAGATCCACATGCGTGCATCTAAGGCCTAAGTTTTTCCCCAAAGATTCTTTAAAATCCTTTTACAGAGCAGTAAGTCATAGAAGAAAGACATACATTCCCTTTCTTCTGTCTTCATACCCAAACCAGGCGTTTAACCAGGTTATTACAGGTTGCTCTGCATTATGCTGGATGGTAACAGTACCCAGAGGGGCCACTGGCCAGCCAGGGATTGCCATCATTTTGCTCTCACCCTTGTCCACGCCTAGGCATTTCTGCAATCCTTTTACACCAGCAGAGAAATGGAGCCCAGATCCACGTGCAGCCCACTGATGATATCAAGAACTGCTGTAGATACTTTAGCGGCAGGGAAAAGCATGATGGGACATCTCAATGGCTTTCAGACAGAAAAATCTGCACAGAGCTGCAGCACAATCATGGGAGCTTGTAAGAAAAAGCAGATTGTATACATGATTTTACCAGTGGGAAATGGTTCAATAGCTTCAAACATGAAAATCCAGGGATTCCAGGAGACCATCTTTATATTAAGCGTAAAAAACATTGAAATAATCTGCTATGACTGGCAAAAATCAGCAGGCTTTCTGCCAGTCTCAACAGAACTGCCTGTCAGAGGTGCAAATCTCTGGAGTGGCTCATGCTGCATTTAGACTATGGTTGAGTTGTGTTTGCAAGCTTTCAAATCTCAAGACCACAGGTGCCAAAGTGACCCAAACACCAGGAAGGGCTTGATGACAGCTCTTACTGCAATATTTCATCAACTCTACTCCTAAACCTGCTCGGGCTTAAATACTCCCAAGGACACAAAGTGAAAAATACGTTTATATGGCTTTAGAAAGATATTTTAAAAGTGGAATGTTTTGATTTTCCTCAAGGCAGCAGCTGTTCTCCCTACCATCTATGTGGAAAACACTAGCTTATGATTTGAATCACTGTTAACCGTGTAAAAGAATAGTGGCATCGTTGCCTAAACCAGTTTATAGTCTAAGTCCACATCCCTGCCATCTGATCCATGAAACTGTATTTTTATGCTGAAACAGCCACAAAGAACTTTCTAAATTCTTGTTGTGAACTCGGGGATCTACTTCAGCTCACACAATAAGGGGCTAACATTGGCACAGAGGACGAGGTGGAAAGGGACAACCAATGGGCGCACTAGCTGGGCTTTTGTTTGATCTTCTTCCACGTAGGCAGACCCATCTGTATTGGGCAGACCCAATGGGCATCAAAAGGGCAGCCACATTTCAATGCGGAGCAAACCCTCTGCATTTCTAGTGTGGGTTAAGAACGCTTCACAATGGACAGATAAAGGAGGAAGGCTTGCACGACCTGGACATCTGCAGCATATCCTCCACAAAATAGTGGAGGGGGCAAATGGAAATCTTTATAGTGACTTAAAAGACCATGAATCTTGAGAACTGCCAGTTTACCCCATTTACTGTTTCTTCCTCTAATGGAGAGAATATGCTTGTCTATAATTCATTAAAATTGTACTGAAAAGGGAAAATCGTACTGAGAAAAAAAAAGGATTATACACTGAAAAAATCATGGATTGCAAAAAATAGCTTCCCTTAAGTATTAAATTAACAGGAAATCCTAAAACGTCACAGGTTTGATTATTTTTTTCCCATAATAAAGAAAAGATTGTGTTTTATGATAGGAAAATTAAAGATGATCTTCTTCAGTGTGACGCTCCTTCCTCTATTTTTCTTTTTTATCTTAATTTTACAGGGTGCCTGTCACTTTGTTCAGCAAAATATAAAGCAGAAGAATGACAAATATGACAAAAGAATTTAAAACAGGAAGAACATGTAACCTGAAATGCTATTATAGCCTTCCTATGGAGAAGAGACTAAAAAATTCTTCCAGCAGAAAAGATCATACTTGAAATATATTTGAATAACCTGCAGTATTAAAAGATTTAAAAGTATTGCTCATATATTGCAAGAACTCCATGCCTAGCAGGTAAATACTGGATTACCCAACCTAGCTGTTAGATTTCTGATGTGAAAATGAGTATATAGACAACTCACTTGTCTAGTTACAATTCACATCCGGTATGCATTGAGAGAAAAATCCTTTCAGCTAAGGAATATGTAAACAGACTATGTAATTTTTGATAATTGATGCTTACGTTTGCTTTCATTTTGATATTTGATCGTAACTGACAAAGTGACAGCTAGGAAAGAAGAAAACTTTAAGCTGTAAGAATAATAAACAGAGCAGTGCGAGAAATAGGGGAAAAAAGCCCAAAACACTACCATACATGGGAGAAAAGCTTCAGGAAGTGAGGCTAAGTGACAAATGGATAGACAAGTAATTGCTTGGTGTTTCACCACAACTTAAAATGGACTTACCGACTTTTCCAGAAGCCAAGTGCATTTTTTTAAAAAATGACAACATTAAATTATTTTTAAAAGCGTGCATTTTCTGCCTTCGCTGTTAAAGCAGAATAGTATGAGGTGAGAATATTAAGAAAATCACATTTAATATAAACATTTTTGTTAAGAAACATTCTCAGATCAAATGGCTAAAAAAAAAAAACAAATGGATGCATTCATGCTGTTTGAGCCTAAGCATTTCAGCAAATCTTGAATTGACTCATGAGGAGGTTAACTCTACAGATGAGTATCAAGGACTGAAGAGACTGCATCTACAAACACCATCTCAAAAATTCTACTTTCTCATTCAGTACCCCTTGGTGCATAGCCCATGGTGGTGTTGCCTGCATACCAATTCTTGCATAGCACCCAAAGTGATCCAGCTTTCCTCATCCTGTCTACATAGGCTCCCCTGCTGCCTCTGTTACCACACACAAACACAGCATGAAAAAAAACCTTCCCCAAGCTCACATGGGGCTGAGAAGAAGGTCAGGCTTGCTCACTCCTTAACACCTTTGGAGCTGCTAATGTGGCTGAGATGGATGAGAGTGAGTAGGATACAAGCTTGTCTGTCAGCAAAAAAAGTTATCTCAGCAGCATGTAGTGTAATTGATCTAAATCTCAGCTATAGCAGAATTAACAGACTCCAATGAGGAGAGAAGGCATATGGACCACAGGGTTTGTTGTACTTGACCATGCTCTCACTTTGCAACATAGGCATTGCTCAGCAACCTGGATTTTTGCAGCCTGCTTCCAGTGGTTAGTACAGATAATTCTTTCACACCATCAGTTTCATTTTTACATCCAGAGGCTCTTTGCTGAGTGTCTGTCAAAGTCCAATTCATTACCTGCAGAATTATCAGACAAAATCCTATCACATTTCTGTAAGTAAAATTTTTAAGAGTTTAGAAAGTATTAGAGAAACGACAGCCATATACAATTAATGAAAGATAAACCTCCAAATGTTTGGAGGTTTATTTTAGAGATGTGTGTCTACAGACACTTATTTGTTAAAGGAAGAAGAGATATGGAGTCCAATTTTTACTTGATTGAACAAAGTACAGGCTAAGAAAGAAGAATCTGAGATACCAATCCCACTGAAGTCTCAGGCTGAAGAGAAGAAATAACGCATCCTTCCCAGAAATAGCAAGCATAGCTAGGTTCTGGATGTCAAAATTAGGTAATGCTTCCTTCTGCCACTTAAGTTCTCTGCAGCTTTGTCTGTTCGAACCCCTGTTGAACCTACCTGAGCCCCAGGAAAAAGGTCCTGCTAGAACCCCGCTGGCACATGTAGTCCCAAATCCTCCTTGCACCCAGAAGGCACTAGCAAGCTGTTATTAACTCCAGTGACATCAGGCCACAATTTTATCCTGTCACGCTCACAGAGCCTCCTTGAGATCTACCTGAAGAACATTGAAATAACAGAGCAAGATTATTGCCAACCATCAATGTATTAGCTTACTCCCCATCTTTTCTAAAACCTCCACCAAGGCACCACCAGCACGATCTTGGTGACTCCTGAAGAGATCCCAACACTTAATGGAGGTATTGTACTAATTAAGATTCTGACAGCAGTAAGAAAAACATCATATTTGACCTCACACTTGGCAAATTACTCACAGTTCCTTGCTTCCCTTCACAAGATTGTCTTGATAACAACCATTGCCAGTAGGGATCTGAGACTGTGAGTGCAACAAATAAATACATAAATGCCTACATGTGAACTCCACTTCTTTAAACTAGTGAGTCAAATGAGTGAAGAATCTGCTGCTCTCATATGTGTGGTAGTTGTAAACACATCAATGGGCAAGAAGCTTTCTGGAGACTTCTGTCATTGCTCTGGTAAACGGTAATTCAAATTTCCAGTCTAGTGATTTCAGGAACTTGCATTACTGTCAAGGGAAGGTTGCTGTTTTGTCAATCTAAAAGGGTGGCACACCTCTGTATCTTCTTTCAGTATATGTTGAGGGAATGAGTGCGTATCATGAGTGCCAGAAGGAGGTGGAATTGGCCAAACCAAGCAAGTTAAGGTAATCTGAAGCTTTGAGATGGGAAAAATAAAACTGTGTGGAAGGAAGCATAGTACATGTACGAATAACACCCACACAGACTATACGAGGTCTTGCTTTGTCGCCTGGAAGAACAAACAGTCTTTTCTGAACTCTGTTCATTTTTACAGACAAAGTTGCCAAGCTCATTGGACAAAAGTACAAGTCATAAGAGAAGTACAGGGCACATAATCTAGGTAATTTATCTCATCCTAAAGTGTTTTCATCACAGGCAGGAGAAACTGCCACTCGGAATACACTTCTTTTAACTTCACTTTCAAATGACGTAGCTTGCAGATGACTAAGTCCATGGTAGTGCACCTTAACCGTGATGCACGTATTACTGAGAGAGACAGAAATCTCAGCCTTAACACAGAGCAGGAACTCTTGGTCAGTGGGGAGGAGGGTGATCCTTGCACTAGCATAGCCAAATATCTTCCAGCAGTCACTGTTTTAGGGGTTTCCTGAGCTTGATGCTGCGTCTAGATAATTGCATTTAACAGTCATTGATGGAGCAATTTGCCTAATTCCCTTCTGAAGCTGCTTATGCCTTTTGGATTCTATAACATCCCATGGCAATGAATTCTGCAATCTAACTTTATATTGCGTGAATAGCATTACCAACAGAGCAAGCCACACCTTTCCAGGGATTCAGTAACATGCTGACACCATCTTACTTTTGTCTCTAATCTCATGAATCATAAGTAATACAACAAAGATTTCCACATCTGTCTTTTTCTGAATATAAGAAAGCTCCTTTAAAGCAATGCCTATCAACGGGCAAACGACCTGGTATACTTTTGCACAGGAAATCTATTTCTCACACAGCTCATGCTACCATAAACCCAAGGCTGGCTGAGGCTCTCCAGCAAAGGCAGCAAAAAAACCAAGGAGTAAATAATTATTTGCAGAAAGAGATGTGAGGCTGGAAGGGGACAGGGAATCCCCTCATGCCTGGAACAGCCCAAGTAGGAAGCAGTGGAGTCTCCCTGGAGGAGAAAAGCTAGTAAAAACCAGCTGAAGTTTTAGAGGGAGGGTGAATGACAAAAGGAGACTGGGAGAAGTCAAAAAGATGTCTTTGGATTTTCACAAGAATTACACTGGAGAAAGGGGAGTGGGAGGGAAGGTGGAGAGTCAGGTTAAAGGATTGTATTCCTGTCGTCGTCAGTAGACAGCAAGTAGGAAATGAGACCTGGACTACCTCTCCCCAGGTGGCCTCCCCTAGGCGAGTATTTACTCTGCCTTTGCCCAAGCTAGTGTGAGATGTTATAAAATGGGGTTCCAAAGTGCTCTGAGTCACCAGAACATGGATGAGATCTGTGGATTCAAGACACCTTTCAAGATTATGGATCTCTTCTGAATATCCATTATGCCGATGATATATAACAAAATCACTGCTGTAATGTGATGCACATGTCAACTTCAAGGATGCAGTCCCTGCTCAGATGGCATCAGCAGAGGGAAACCTCAGCATGGTGGATTACCAGAGCAAATGCTTTAGCATGCAAAGTGATGCAATGTGTTTTAACAACAATTGTTCCATTATATTTTTTTCTGTGTCAGGTTTGACGTGACTATCTGCCAGGACAACATTCAGGTTCCTTTGCATCGCTTTACAGAAGCTGATTATGTGATCAAATGCTTAAAGCATATAAAATCACTTCCAAGATTCAATGAGATAGATGTGCTACAAAAGTCAGTAGGTGTCTGAAATAATTGACCCTAACAGCTAGACCTGGATTTTTTGAAAGAATATGCGTTTTGGTTTGGATTTGGGGTTTATTTGTTGTTTTATTTTTCCTTCTTCTAACGCACTATCATATAAACTGCCCAGAAATTCAACCTTAGCATAATGTTCACATCAAATGAAATTCACCCATTAAGAAAAAACATTCACAAGTCCTCCCTGAAGTGGAAAAAAAGTCTTTGTGTAAAGCAGATACCCTGTGAGCCTTCTTTCCCTGTGCACATGCCTAGAACAACACAGCAAACTCCAATGGCATAGTAGAGCTGATACTTGTAGGACTGGGAGACTCGGCAGTGAGCTGTAGCTCTTAGCAGCCCTTTCCCCTGATGTGTGACATTAAAGTTTTTTCCAGTAAAGGCCCAGATCCCTACAGAAATATTGCATATGTGGATGGCTGTAGAAGAAATGGGAGGGTTACCTGCTCTTCTATTAATGACTATTATATTGCATTTCCAGCCTACCCTGAACAATTGCACATTCCCCAAAGTGCTGAAGCATGATTCTCCATTCAAGAGACAAAGGCAGAAGGCAAAATGACTGTGGTATTTTCCCAAAAGTCATGATCTCATATAAAGGCTTCGCCCCGTGCTCCCAGTTTTGGGTCCAGCATGACACCAGTGTCTTACTACACAGCTTTGCAAGAGCTTCAGTCCCTCGTAGGTATTTAGGCACTGAAACCAATGAGAAGTGTTACCTATTCACTTTCAGAAATCTGTCTTTAATTTCATCATCCCATAAATCTCTTTAATGGAGACATCCTTCATCTTTTCTGCTTCACAAGCCAGTTGTGAAGCTTAATTACATGATGATTATGAAGTCCAGTAAATACAACATATATTAAGAGTAGTTAATGAGATTTCTGTCACAAGCAGACTCTATCTCTCCAGCCACTCTCCATCATCTTTGAAAAGTAGTGGAGAACAGGAGAGGTGCCTGAGGATTGGAGGAAAGCCAATGTTACACCAATCTTCAAAAAGGGCAAGAAGGAAGACCCGGGAAACTACAGGCCAGCCAGTCTCACCTCCATCCCTGGAAAGGTGATGGAACGGCTCATTCTGGAAATCATTTCTAAGCACATGGAGAAGACTATGCAGAGTAGTCAACATGGATTCACCAAGGGGAAATCCTGCTTGACCAATCTGATAGCCTTCTACGATGGCATGACTGGCTGGGTGGATGAGGGGAGAGCAGTGGATGTTGTCTACCTTGACTTCAGCAAGGCTTTTGACACTGTCTCCCACAACATCCTCATAGGAAAGCTCAGGAAGAGTGGGCTAGATGAGCGCACAGTGAGGCAGTGAGGTGGGTCAAGAACTGGCTGAATGGCAGAGCACAGAGGGTTGTGATCGGTGGTGTGGAATCTAGTTGGAGGCCTGTGACCAGCGGTATTCCCCAGGGGTCAGTGCTGGGTCCA
>VZSC01014906.1:272021-321185 GCA_013398225.1 Steatornis caripensis
CACAGGCAGTTCCACCTGAACATGAGGAGGAACTTCTTTACTGTGAGGGTGACAGAGCGCCGGCACAGGCTGCCCGGGGAGGTTGTGGACTCTCCTTCTCTGGAGATATTCAAAACCCACCTGGATGCATTCCTGTGCAACCTGCTCTAGGCTAACCTGCTTTAGCAGGGGGGTTGGACTAGATGATCTCTAGAGGTCCCTTCCAACCCCTACCATTCTATGATTCTATGATTCTATGATTCTATGATCTCTTGTGAAATATTATTCATGTTGCAAAAAAAAAAGTTTTCAAAAGAAAAACACAGACATGTTCAATATAAAACAAATCCAGCTTGATTACTTATGTAAATAATGCTATACAACTCAATGGTATTTATTAGCATGGCATGGAAAATAGCATAGACTTTTCTGACTAACATGGAATCCTGTCTGCCCATCCATGTGTGTCAGTCATTACCTGCAATGCCTGACCAAGGCTGCGAATCCAGACCAAAAGGGATCTGCTTCCCAAGGGATCTAGTGTCTTAAATACCTCCGAACAGCTGACGTGAGGTCCCATTGCACCAAATACCATGTAAATCCACTATGAAAAGATTGACTCACTTTCAATCTGTGCATACTCAGTAATGTGGCCTTACCTTACCACTGTGCCCCATATATAAAAAGAGTGCATTGTTGCAATTGCAATATATTCAGCCAGTTTAGATTCCTCACACTGCTTTAACCTTTTGTCCATAGTCTTTGCATGACCAAAGTGCTTTATGTTGCCAGAAGAGAATGAAGAACAGAAGAAAAATTAAAAAGAGAATGTCTAAAACATTATGCAATATTCACTATGTAATGGCTGAAGGGGGTCCAGTGCACGAGATAGATAGATAGAAATACTTTCCTAACAGATACTCACATACTGACGTATTAATTCATTTCATAGCAGAGTGGACCTTGGCTAGGTAACTATGTGCGCATGTAAGACTGCAGAGAACATGTTGCTTGCTTATTCAGTGCTTTCTCCAGCCGTAGTAAAGCATATATCCTAACAAGGGTGGTAGGACTCAAAGGGGGAAGACATGATTCCTTAAAAAGGCAGACCTCTTCACCGTGCATCCAAGGCAGAATAAACATGCATCCTACCTATGCTGTATCTGGGCAAATACATTTCCTGTTTATAGTTCTGTGATGGAATTCATAGATTAATAAGGCTTCTGCAGAGCTCAGGCAGAAGTGATTTTGAGCACACAATGCCTGTTACAGCAAGTTATATTAATATTCACCAAAGAAAAACCTGTTTGTTGATCTAAAGTGTGACTGCTTCCTATTCTCTTCTTGTGAAATTATTTAGGTCCTGTGGGACAACTGTACCGAGCTTTTGACGCAAATATTAAAATTCTATTTAGATGTACAATGTTTTAATGCAAATTTTTACCATAAAACCAAATGCTCCATTCAGTTAAATTAATAGAATTACAAAAAGATGTAATGATACCAATTAAGTCTTGAAAATGCAAATTTTATAGTCAAGGACAATTACCTCATTTATAGTATACTGGAATGATGCCAGATGAAGGTAATTTAGATCCCCCTAGCTCACAGTTATATCATGAAGGATATCTTAATTTCATTAGTACAACAAAGATGAGTGAGAAGTTAGAGAACACAAAAAAAAAGATATGAAAGAGAAAATTTGACCTTTCTCATTTCATTGCACCTAGAATACATAGATCTTACTAAAGTGTTAGTAATATTTCTTTCTACTCCCATCTCTGAAAAAAAAAGCTTTTTTTTTTATTAGCAGCAATGGAACATTAGTATGTAAAAGGTCAGCTTCATTCAGATACTTAGAGTCTATGTGCCCATGCCACAACATTTACGGACCTCCCGTTATTTCAGTTTTAAGGGTGCATACAGTGTTAGCTCTTGGATTACAAGGTCTCAAGCTATGGCCTTAGGGACACATGGGTTCAACTCCAATAGGACTTAAAACATTCTTGAAAAATTACAAAAGTACTCCTGCCTCCCCAAACAGGCAAGTCAAATATAATTAGGTTTTTATTAGCATACCAAAGTAGATGCAGATCAAGTAGATGCACAATACGGAGTGATGTACTACAGATTTCCTAGCCTGCTTTGACGGAGGGGGGGAGGGAAGAAGGAAAAAAAGACTGTTTCATACAGATCCTTTAGCACATTACCAAGTTCAAATAAGAGTTTGAAAGACTCCAGATGTTCTTCTTTCTTTCTTTCCTCACTGTCCTAGTAACTACTCCTAACCCAAACAAGTATCCAGGGAAAGGCATATTAAATATCGTGCAGTATGAAGTTTAAATAAAAAGTCTCTTTCATTTTACCTTCATGATCTGCTGTAGCCACTGCAGAGAAACCCAAGCCCAAGAGGGATGGACTCGCTGAAGAGCTATATCCTCCTAAATTGTTCTAGTTATACACTTCCCCAGACCTAGTACATGGGCTCTGGAGAGAGTTGAAATCTCCACGGACAGAGCAGCAAACTTTTCCACCTCTTTCCTCACCCCGAGCGCAGGTAACAAGGGCAACGTGGCACATGCTTGCCAAGAGAAGAAGGAGCTGCTTACCCACAAAACAAGTGATTTTGCTCCAGACCTCACATGCTGGAGCTGCCCACAAGCCTTCCGCTGACAAACCTGCCCTGGCAGAGTGCCATGGGCCGGCAGCGAGGGACAGGTGTGTCCCCCTGTGCAGCACCGCACTGCGACAAGAATGCGGCATTGAGGACCCACACCCACACCCCCTCCCGGAGCCGCTTCAGAGACCCAGATCTCCGCAAAACAGCCCATGCATATGAGGGATATAGCATTTTTATCCTTCGTCCCACTGTTGTCATGCTAGGTGACGTAGTATTTTTAAATGCTAAAATGCATACAAGCAAGCCTTACTAGGAGACGAGTGCAAACAAATGAAACTGTTTTGATAATCTGACCTACAATTTCTCTAAATTTGTTCTTCAGAGATTTAGTTGAAAGCACCGTTTACCATAAAAATGGGCATCTTAAAAATCAAAGGACAACTATGAACTGAGTTTAGATCATTATTGATTTTAATAATAGGGCTGTTGGCTATTTTGTTTTAAAAAAACAAGCCCATTCTGAAGGAAAAATGTACCCTGAGTAGAGTTTGTGCTTTTTCCTCCTTAATCCTGTATTAAAATATCGCTGAGCACACATGGAGATATGCTGGCTTTGCTTCCTTGGAGATGGTTTTGTGAAAAAAAATAAAAAGAGTGCTTTTTTCCCTTCTACTGTCAATGTGTGTGCTCAGGCACACCTGTAGTGCCATCTTTGTTTTACACCAATCTCACAAGTGAATGTCTGGCCACACTGAAGTGAGCAGGAGAGATGCCATTGACTTCAATGGCAGGATTTCACCCCACATTTCTTCAAGTTAGGGATGCTATTGGTCACCCTTGCTGCTTGAAACCAATGGGCAATATGCTGGCTCATGGAAAAGTCATTGGCTCCCTGTGAGGTTCAGGTTTCCTTCAGTGAATTCTGTCTTCTATTGTCCAAGAGAAAAATCAGACCTTGTACCAATATTGAATTTATCCCTTGCTTCTGGTTGTTATACCCCTATTACACCTGACAAGTTAATCTGAGCTTGTTATTTGTATGTATTTATTTATTTATTTATGTGGGCTGGTGTAGCATTCCAAACTCTCAGAAAGTTTTTGTGGATGTCGTTTGGAGACTTGGCTTAATAAGGAGTGCTTGAGTGGGTTAAGATTGGGTATGTTTGTACCATATTGTACAATACAGCTTAAACTTCCATGTGATTTTATCGAAAAGCATAGATTTAACAAGCTAATAGTTTGTGAATATGCTGAGTCTTAGCTGTTACAGGGAGAAATGTTTTATCCAGGCTATTCCCAGTATGTCTCCGTTGTAAAAAAACAGGCTGTGATCGTAATAGGATATTGATTAGTCTGGATCCCATACAGAGCAGAACTTGATTCTTTGGTGGACCACTAAAGGTCAGATTGCTTGATTGCTCCATAGCTTCTAAAATACAAGAAATATTGAACCAAAACTGCTTTCAATTATACTCATGTTATCTGAGGCCTGGGAATGTAACTGAGGGCAGCATTTGGCCCATTCTGTTAAAAATACGGGCTGATTCTCAGGATTTCGTTTTGTCATTAGCAGAGCTGAACATCAGCTCTGCCTACCCTGACGGATGTCCTGGGCTAAACTTAATTCCAAGATAAGCAGGCGCAAATCTCTTTGATCCATAGACTTACTTTTGGATAGATCTGACATACAGTGATTTGTGCGTATTGTTATCTGAAAATTCCATTGGGTTTAGAAGTAGTTTTGGTTTACATCTGCATATGCATTTCTGCAGAACAGTATTTACAGCTTTTTATGTACCTCAGATCTCCAAATTCCTCACTTAACCTGACTGTTACAATGATCTTAGATCGGTAATAAGCGAATGACTTGCTGTTAAAGAAGATTTAATCAAAGCATAATGCTGTGGTCAGTGAAATGATTTATCCTTTTGTGCTAACAAAGATCCAAGCTGAAAAATTATATAATGATGTCAAAATATATTGTGGGAAATGGTATATATATAACTCTTCCTTTTATTACGCTCACACCACTGAGATTGTAAGCACTGAAATAAGCTTCTAGGAAGTGTTATAATATAAGTGAAGGAAAAATTTGTCCTATTCTAACTCCTTTCAAGAAATTCAGTTTTCTACTCAGAACTCCAATAGAGCAAATTCCATTTGTGCTCACTCAGACAATTCAAGATAACTGTGGAGAAAAAAATCTAGCAACGAGTCAATTGTTTCCTTGATCTTATCAGAAATGTGAGCCAGATTTAGCTTGATACTGAATTCCACTGAATCCTAAAACGCAGCAGAGAAAGAAATAGAGGAGTCACACATTAATTTTAGTCAATAGTGTTTCTAGTTCTGTCACTTGGTAAGTTAGAAAGCAACTTCTCTAGTGCATATTTATTCCAAATGAATAGAGCAATTCTGGAGAAAAAATAACTTAAATTTTCCTTTTTATGCAGTTATGGCATTATTTATTTATTCTTGTTTCCAATCCATACTGCAATACTTCTTGTGGAATGCAATTCCCTTTTTACTCCTGACTTACATCTGCTTTGAAAACTGTATGGAAGTTATCATTCCTCTTCTGTTTTCTCATGTTTTTCTTCCCACTTTATGAATGCTCAAAAATTAGACAAATTATTTCTGATCATTTTCCATTTTCCCAACTTTCTGAATACTGGAGTGGGTTTCTTTTGAGACATGATTTAAAAAGGATTTAAGGACCTGCATTTAGAAGTCCATGTTTTGAGAAGTTGCCTGTGATTTTTGGAGAGTTGGCAGTTCAGGGGTTCGGTCTGTTGAAGCACAAACAAGGCTCTCGGTGTCCCTTAGGTCCTTTAGGCTTATTCTCTTCACTAACTCCAAACAGAGGTATTTTGGAAAACTCCACTTCTAAAACCTCTTGCCTTCAATGAATCCCACAACCCTGTGCAGAAAGTCAGTGGGAAGATGAGGTTAAGCCCAGGCTTCAAATTTCCCTGATTCTTGCACAACTTCCTGTCTATTGGACAGTTCTCAACAACTACAACCATCTATAAAATACAAACAACAGTGGAAATTGGTAGCGATGTTCTGTCCAGATAATGGAAAGCCATCTAAAATGTTATTAAAAAAAATACGAAGAATGGCTTGCTTAGATAATACATATATTTGCCCTTTTTTACTTTGTGAAAAGGATGTATTATAAAAAGAAAGTTTGCAAGACAGAAATAATAGCTATCAAATTCCAGAAAAGAGTATGGAGTAATCTTTGCAAAAGCAGATTACAGATCTACTGACACTATCTTGTTCACAGTAACACATCAAGTAATTTCATAAAAGAGAGCTTTCATATTGTTTGTTTAAAATGTTCTAATAAAACATCTAGCTTGTAACATTACAGAACCCTGTCAGGGCTTTCATATGTTTTCCAATATAGCTTCTGATTGGAACTATTAGCTGATGCAGCAGGATAAATCATGTCTAGATTGCCATGGTTCCCAAAAGTCATTTTTATGAAAAGATCAGGAAAATAGTTTCATTAAAATTAAAAATAAAACCATGTCAAGTTTAATAACATTGTTACTATAATGACATAATATTCAGTGAGATAGTGTACTGTTTAGTAATTGCCAAGTTTCCAAGGCGAAGATGAAATGTATGAAAGCTTTTAAACTTCTTAAACTGAATTTGCTTTCAGTTTTATTGCTGTTTCATTATCCACTTGCCTTTCTTTTCCCTTGCTATAGCACTGCTTTTTTCGTAGTTGAACCTGATGTTTTCAGTAAAGTACAATAAAAATCCACGGAGGGTCGCAGCTTTATTGCCAGGAAGAGAGTGTGAATAGGCACCCCTAGATCACAGATTCACAGAATGGCAGGGGTTGGAAGGGACCTCTAGAGACCATCTATTCCAACTCTCTTGCTAAAGCAGGAGTCCCTAGGGCAGGTTGCACAGGAATGCGTCCAGGCGGGTTTTGAATATCTCCAGAGAAGGAGACTCCACAGCCTCCCCGGGCAGCCTGTGCCGGCGCTCTGTCACCCTCACAGGAAAGAAGTTCCTCCTCATGTTCAGGTGGAACTGCCTGTGTTCCAGTTTGTGCCCATTGTCCCTTGTGCTGTCACTGGGCACCACTGAAAAGAGTCTGACCCCGTCCTCTTGACACCCGCCCTTTAGATATTGATAAGCATTTATCAGATCCCCTATCAAGGTTTTCTTCTCCAGGCTGAACAGACCCAGCTCTCTCAGCCTTTCCTCATAACAGATATGCTCCACTGCCCTAATCAACTTCATGGCCTTCCGCTGGACTCTCTCCAGTAGTTCCCCGTCTCTCTTGTACTGGGGAGCCCAGAACTGGACACAGTACTCCAGATGTGGCCTCACCAGAGCAGAGTACAGGGGGAGGATCACCTCCCTCGACCTGCTGGCCACACTCTTCTTAATGCACCCCAGGATGCCATTGGCCTTCCTGGCCACAAGGGCACATTGCTGGCTCATGGTGAACCTGTTGTCCACCAGCACTCCCAGGTCCTTCTCTGTAGAGCTGCTCTCCAGCAGGTCAATGCCCAACCTGTACTGGTGCATGGGTTTATTTGTGCCCAGGTGCAGGACCCTACACTTGCCCTTGTTGAATTTCATCAGGTTTCTCTCCGCCCAGCTCTCTAGCCTGTAAGTGATGGCTAAAAGCTTTCTACTCCAATTCATTTCCCCCATCAAGAGAGGACCCCAGCAGTGTTTTAGGGCACGGCAAGGGGGCACTACCAGAACACAGATGCCTTCTGGATTTTCTTTGTGATGGCATCATCTGAGTTTAATATCAGAAGTTTAATAAGTTTAATGAGTTTAATATCCTCAGCAATTCTGGAAAAAGGAGAAGGTCTGGTTAGCATAATGCCACCGCTTCCATGTCCGCATTCATGTAACTCTAAAGATGAACAAAGCCAACAACTATGAAGTCAGAGTGGTCTCCGGCTACATATAGCCTTTTGTTGGACATAGTACTGACTGCTAGGATCAGAGAATTGAAAAGTTGATAGCCTGGCACAGCTCTCCAAAATTTGGATTTTCAGATAAATAAACAGACCTCTGTCTCCATCCTTGGGACAGAAATGAGTCAATGCGCATAAATAATATGTGACATTTTGTGATCAAATGCTTTTTTTTTTAAATGCAGTCTTGGTTTAGCACATTTCCCTGGGATGGATTTTACCAGGTTAGGGTAAGAGATGTTTGGATTCATCAGTGTAGAAACAGACAGCTGTAAATGTTCTTGAAACATTTACTTGACTTTCCTGATAAAGCAAAAGTCTGGGTGTCCTAGCTGCAAGAGTTACTCTAAATGTTTCAGCAATGGTAATTCCTGCATAGCAAAGTAATTGGTGCATTTACAACTGTATTTGTAGGCCTGTCTGTAAATCACTATATGAGTTATATTCAATACTGACCTCTGTTCTGAAGGGTTTTCTCCCACCATCCCACTTAGCCACCTTTCGGCAGAAATCACAAGAACACCTATATACATGTGTGTGAAAGAGCAAAATGGGGAAATTACAGTTATCAAATATCCATTTATATGCCCTTGCTTGTTTACTTATGGTGACATCTAGAAGGCAGGTGACAATTGTTAGCAGAGGTTCTACCTTGTACATTCCAAAGGCCACCTGTTGGGTGAGTTTCAACACAGCACACGCGGTTGGCGCATCCCTTCTGCCGCTCAGCCCTGGCGTTCCTCTTTTCTCCTCACCCCTCCACAATGGTCCTTCAGGACTCACTTGACATGGGCAGGCCAGCCCTCCATGCCTTGAAATGATACAGAGAGATGCTATTGTTAATTACTATAACGCTGAGCTTTCAGGAAAGGTTACTCAGCTTAAGAACTCAAGTTGGTTCTGCAAAAGAGGTTTCAAAGATGAGAAAACAGCAGCAGAAAACCTGCTGTCTCAGAATGACTTCACAGAGCCTTGGTCGCAGATGGCATAGATTTACATATTCTGGTGGTTTTGCCTCAGGCTTTCTCCATCAGCTTTGGTCACCAACAGATGATGCAAAGACTGAGGATTTAGGCTTGCTTTATTCATTGTCTTTGTTCATCTTTTGGCTAGAATGGCTGGGATGAGTGGGTACTGGATGGGCACAGTTTGGTCAGTTATATTTATTCCGGTACATAGTCTGATCCAAAAAAGAGGATTTGGTGAGTCTTTTGGCAAACACAGGTACCATGGAATTTGTAAGTACCACAAATGTGCTACTGCCGTCTTGGATGCTGATCATGAAGCTGGTAACATGGTATGCTATAATATGTGGGTAGAGAGCTCTGAATGTACAGGTCTAAGATCTGCCACTCTTCATGAACATGTTTAACTTTCTGCCATTTGTGCCTAGGATTTGAGATGCATGTATAACTCATTATGAAAGATGGAGCTGTGAGCTATTTAACTGTGCTTAGTTTTGTTCATGAAGGTAAAACTAAAGAGGTCTGACACAAAAAACCAGAAGCGGAAGCCCTGTGATTCTCCTTACAGTTGGTTTCGTACAGAGATTAGCTAAATCTGGCTGTATGCTAATTCCTTTCTCTTAAAGACCTCATAGAAAGCAGAAAGCATGAATCATCTACATAAGCTGGACTTGATTCTAGGCTGATACGGTTTTTAGGCAATACTAAAACTGCCATTTGTCCCAAATCCCTAACTGTAGGTCGCAATGAGAGCAATATATTTCTACACATCTGACTCAAGACTCCTATACACTGAAATCTTCTCTACATTGAAACAAATGATGAAGTTTGTTGTTGTTCAAATGGAGTTGCAATTTCAGACACAGAATTGACTCAAGAATGATATCCTTTTAATAGATTCACCTAACCAACATGCAAACTTTTTAAATAGGGATGGAAGTAAGAGTTTACTTCTTTGTTTTAGTTTTTTTTTGCTTTTTGGGGATGTAAGTCAACATTATTCAAATGCAGTGTTTGAAAGGCACTGTGAAATCATGAATAAAGGACTCCAGTATTCTTTCATGGAAAATCTATTAACATAAAAGATCAATAATTTTTCTTTCTACAGTTTGTTTTGTTTTTTGTAGCATCCTATAAACTTTAATAACAAATTACAAGCCTGGTATGTAATGTATATGTGTACGGGAAGGGTTAATAAATCTGTTTCATGGATGGCATTCTTCTTTCAACATTGTAAACTGAAATCCCGCCTTCATTATGTTTTGCCACTAATTTCAGCAAATACAGAAGTTCACTCTGTCATGTTTCAGAGGCAACTATCTATCAAGCTGTTAAATTCTGCTCTTTCTTTTCCATAGGTGTATCTTATCCTATTAGTCAGGTATGGTGTGAGGCCAAAACTAACTGATGTGTGGAAAAGAAGATATCTAGGGGCAAGGGGAAGGCATAGCTGTTTGGTGAGGTCAGATGGAAGAGGCTATGGCAAAGGGATCACGACTTGATGGAAGTTTGGGGATTGGTGTGGATTCAGCAGTTCAAGACAAACACAGGGATTAGGGGGTCACAAAATTGATTATCTGATCTTCAGGGAAGAAAATGGAGCTGCTAAGTAGTTATACAAATGTACTATTTATCTGTCACAAGAAATTATCAGCTTTTATTATTACAGAACAAGGAGGGACTACACAGCAATGTAACGGTTTCCTTAGCCTTGGTCTCTTTTTCAATGTAGTATTACATTGCATGTACATTACATTACATTGCATTCCTGTGCAACCTGCTCTAGGCAAACCTGCTTTAGCAGGGGGGTTGGACTAGATGGTCTCTGGAGGTCCCTTCCAACCCCTACCATTCTATGATTCTATGAATCACAGAATGGTAGGTCTTGGAAGGGCCATCCGGAGACCATCCAGTCCAATGCCCCTGCTAAAGTAGGTGTGCCTAGAGCAGGTTGCACAGGAACACGTCCAGGTGGGTTTTGGATATCTCCAGAGAAGGAGACTCCACAGCCTCCCTGGGCAGCCTGTGCCAGGGCTCTGTCACCCTCACAGTAAAGAAGTTCTTCCTCATGTTCAGGTGGAACTGCCTGTGCTCCAGTTTGTGCCCATTGGGCCTTGTCCTGTTGCTGAGCACCATTGCAATTTTCTGTTATAACGTACAGAACCCTACTGTGGCCTGGGAAATGGGTGGCTCTGGAACACATAAAGATGAAGAGTAGGCAAAGAACTAATCATAGAGTGTTCTGATTACACCACCCCACCCCACCCCCCCCGTTTCCTGTAGACTATCAGACCATGGCGCGCTGAGACAGAAGGTGACAAAAAGGCCAAATCTCACATTAGCAATGAGTCCTCTACCAGTTAAAGGTACAAGTCATCCTGGGTGAGGTCAATTTTTCGTGGTGACTCAAAAAGACAATGTTGCTGTATCAGCAAAAGCTTAACTACAGTCACAGCCACACAGGTGTGGGCACTGCTTCTCTTAGCAAACCACCTGGAGACTAGGCAGGTTGCTGCATGTAGGGAAAGCGTTCAAGAAATCTGGGAAGGTGGATGCAGGTTAGGGCGTTCACATGAACACCATGACCCCTTCCAGTCCAAACTTACAAGTGAAGGGGAAGACGCACTCTGAACTTGGCAGGGCCAGGCATGTTGTGGAAAAGCCTGGGCAGCATCATGTCTTTTTTTTTCCTTAGTTCAAAGGCCTAACCAAGTCATTCTGGGCACTACAGGCGTGAGCAGGGAGAGCCTAACAAGTCACTGCTGGCGCTCTACTGCTCTGAACCACAGCTGCTTTTCACTTACAGGCGCTCTGTTGTTTCATGTTTTTATGACACTGGGGTACCCGATCCTTGGCAGGTACTCCTGGAATCTATTATGAAGCAAATAAAAATGTTCCAGCTTTCAAAACATCCGTGAGAACTCTTGGGGAAAACACACTGAAGTTCTGGGTTTCAGTGGGCTCTCACACAAGGTCTGAAAACTCAAAATTCTGAGAGAAAGTTAGGTTCTGGATACCTGAAAGCAAGTAAATTTTGAGCAGTCCTACCGATTAAACCACTGGCAGCTATTTTCTCAGAGCAATGGATGTGCCAGGTAACATGTCAAAGGCTCCTTTATGGAGCTGCTCCACCATGGGCAGAAGCTCAGTGTTGCTGCAATAGTTCTTAGAGCAAATTAATTCCCCCAAAAACAGAGAGGATGATTCAGAGTTATATCATGGAAAATATGCCTGGTGTTTTCAGGGTCTGCTCTAGTAAGGGAACAAATCTACAAGAAAATGAGCATAAAGTGATGGATAATAAGATACTGCTGAATGGTGGCTCCCATGGATGAGACATGAGGTAACACAGACCATCGATACTGAATGAACTTCAAAGCTCTGTAGTGGCACTCACTTAGCGTGATTTGTTTTCATAATGAAATGAAGATGTTTATCCCAGCAAGGGGTTTATCTAATCTACAGCGAGGTGACAGCCTAGCTGCCCTTCCATGCGCACTGCTCATCAAATACTGTGGTCAAAATTCTTGCCAACTCTGAGTTGCCAGGTGAAATTGCTGAATTTATCTGTTTCTGAGTGCTGCAAAGTAAAAAGGCTGCAATAGCAGCTTAAACCACAAGGCAATTTCAATAGAATTTAACCATATGCAACACTGTGATCTTGAAAATTCATAAATTTTACTGGATTTATTACACAGGCAGAATGTAAAGGCAGGCAAGACTGCCCATGTACTGTACATTAGCTGGATACCCGATTTACCTGTCCCACTATTCAGACAAGACCTGAAGATAATTTATCAGGAAAAACTGAGTGCTTGAACAGGATGTTAATAACACATTAAAATACATGAACACTGTTGTTACTTACCATGCCACATCCTCAAGGAGTGCTGTGTGGGGAGCAGCCGCCTTTGCCGCATGGTAGAGAGCCATCTAACTTCAGCATCCAGGATGGGAAGAGGAGCCCCACTCTTTGATCACTTGAGCTATTAACCTTTTCAGGTGTTGACAAGTGTTGGTGGCATATGCTGGCAAGGCTTTCTTCTGCTTGTTAGACTGGTTTTGTAGTACACAGGTGGGTGACACCAGAGCAAATTCTGGAGCTAAAAATCAAATCCAACCTCACCAATCTGTGAGGTGGGACTTTATCTGCTGGTGTCGTATGAGGGGAAGAAATAATAGAAGCTGTGTCTATCAGGGGGCATTACAAAATGTGTCAGGTCATGATGTTGCAAAACTAGACTGCTCCCCTTTTCCTCATGCTTTCGTCCTCCCTTCTTTAATGGGCAGCAAGTTACAGTCAATTAAAGGTGACCGATATGAACTGCGGGGAACACATTCATAAGCAAATATGAAAAATAGCCATATACCTTGTGATCAGGGTTTACAAATTACATCATAAACAGAAAGTAGTTATGGTTGATTGGAGCAATTAAATGTTTTCTTTAAGAAAAGAAAAAACCCTCCAGTGAGAATATTTCAGAAAATGACTTTTTAATCATCTGTAGAACTGCTAAAATTACTGTCTCCTAATAGTTTTAAAGTGCTCCTTAGTTAGAATTAGCTGTAATCCCTTTGCAGAGCAGCCAAATACTTCCCCAGTAACCTGTTTACAGGAAACTTTATTTTTAATCACAAGATATATCCATAGGCTTTTACATAATTCAAAGGAGACCACAGCAGCTTTGAGCATATTTCCCTGCTGTGCAGACAGCCACGAATTTGGGAACCATTGCATGAGAAAGAACAAGTTCTAGAACCAGTCAGGAGGACATGGCGCACAGCAAGATTCAGTGCTCAAGTAGGAAACACTAATACTGATTGAAAAATCAGGTGTTTCCAGTGCTATCTGATGCATACTAACCAGCACCCTGCCACATTAATAAACCAGCTAATGCCTTCAGTCTTGCCTGTTTCCTCACCCACCATCATGCCTGCATATACTGCTAGTTCTGCGTGGGTAAGGACACATTTTGGAAGGGTAAGGACTGTGGCCACATTGCTGTGGAAGAGCAGTCTCTGCCCAGCAGCATGGCGAGAAGAATGTGTGCCCTGTGGGCAAACACCAGGCAACAGCTTGGATGCAAAACAGGGAAGCTCCTGGGCATTGCATGCCCCAGTGTTTCACTTCTGCCTGCCCATGCGTGGGAATGCTGCCTGTCTGCACAGCCTGGGCACAGGCATGGCCAGCGACAGTGAGGGACCGTCCCCTGCTAGCAGTGCCAAACTGCACCCAGTGCAGTATGAAAAAGTACACCAGATAGGAGCAAGGGGATCAGAATTGAATTCTTAGAAATGGTAGACCTAAAGATGGTCCTATCTGAACAGAGAGGACACATACTTGGTAGATATGTTCTACCAATTGTCCGATTTCACATTGAGAATACTACTCAGGGTGCTGTGAGGGTTCAAGTCTTGTCTCAAGGAGACTGGGATGCTGGGAAAGATAAAGGAAACAGTAGAAATGCTGAACACGGCGTGCTTTGGTCAAAGAAGCCCAGATCAGTTTTCATATAAATGTGATCTTTTCTTAATCTCAGTGGAAAACTCACAATATTTTTCCTTTTTCTTCCAACTTTAACCATACCTTCCCTTTGTGTCTGCAAAACAAAGATAATTATTTTTTACTTACCTGCATAAAATGCTTGAAGAACTCCAGATGATTGAAGATATAAAAGCGGAAAGGAAATGTGTGTATATGCATGTTTATATATAATTGTTGTTATCATTACAGTCTGCCAGGCAAACAAAGATTATTTCCAGCAAAGCTTTGGGTTTTGGTTTGGTTTTTTTTTTTTATAACTTCGGAAGCTATTTAATAACTAGTGATCAGATGAAACTCAACTGCTTTTGAAATCAATGAGAACTGGATTATGTGCTGGAGAGGAGGAAGTTTTAGCAGAAAATGTTTATATTACTGAGTATTTGTTATCTTAGATAATCACCATTTCTGCCTATATCTTCCAAAAAACTCATTCTGTTGCTTTGAAAAATATGTAACGGTTTCAAGATAATTTCAGAGGCCAAACCCGCTGACAATCTAAACCCATGATCAAAATACTTGCAAGCAGTGTCTCAGATCAGTAAAAGCAGACTGAAGAGGACAAGAGGAGAAGTCATTTAATCATCTGACCTCAGTGACGGCAATATATTTAACCTGTTTTCTTCTCACAGTTTCGGTCGTCATAGAATGGTTTGGGTTGGAAGGGACCTTAAAGACCATCTAGTTCCAAGCTCTCTGCCATGGGCAGGGACACCTTTGACCAGACCAGGCTGCTCAGAGCCCCATCCATCCTTGCCTTGAATGCTTCCAGGGAGGGGGCATCCACAACTTCTCTGGGCAACCTGGTCCAGTGTCTCACCACCCTCGTCATGAAGAGTTTCTTCCTAATATCTAATCTAAATCTACCCTTTCAGTTTACAACCATTACCCCTCGTCCTATCACTACACTGCCTGATAAAAAGTCCCCCTCATCTTTCCCATGGGACGCCTTTAAGTCTTCTTTAGATTTAGGAATTCAAATTATTTCTTTTTTAATGTATATGATATAAAATCAGTCAATGTCAATAGAATGTCTTGTAAACATGGCTTAACTCTCTGCCTGTCTGCTTCCTGCACTGTAAAAGATAACAGTGACTAAAGCAGTTCCCTTCATGGACTAAATCCTGATGACCACCCCTTTCCAGGGAAGATGGAGCAGTGCGTGCAATTTCATGTAGATATTGCAAAAAGGACATATCATTAAAACGAACATCCATATATTTATGTAGTCATACAGTTTGGCTCTGAACTCAATCATGAAGTACCTCTGTCGTGCCGAAATTGCACCTTGTCCCTGCGGCTAAATTATTCTGTGAATCAGTCATTCTGTATTAGCTCTACTGGGCCCATCAATGCTACATTTGAGACGTTAACAGCTGAGCTGGTTGTTACCATGCTACAGCTTCTTGAACTGCCTCTCTAGTTCACTACAGGTGTATCTACAACAGGGAGAAAGACATATGTTACCTTATACAACTCTCTCTATTATACAACTATCTCTATTTTTAACTTACCTGTCTACACTCTGAATCAAATGGAATAACTCAGCATTTCTCAGCAGCATTTCTCAAGTGACATTGCAGTACTAGACTTTCCATCCACATAGTATAAACTTATCTGTAATATGTGGGGACTAGGCTTGTGGTTTGGGCCCTCAGCTGTTGTTCTTCATGCCTTTTAGGTCTTGGTGACGTAAATGACATTTTGATGTAAGGCAAGTTAGTCCACCAGTTTGAGTGCAAGGCCTTGCGGGACCATGTGGAGGGAGTCACTAGCACTGTGGGAAAGATCTGCAATCAGAAGACTGCAGTAACACCCTCAGAAGGAAAGCGTTGGAGTAATACCGAGGAGTAAGAGTCTGGAAGAGTGCCTGGGTTCACAAGAAAAAGTATATAGTTTCCACTACAGCTTGTCAATGAATATTGAAAAAAGATGAGTGATGATTAAGAGTTTAAAATAATCTCCTTTCCACCCTTTCACCTGCCTCCAGTCAAACCATAAAGCCAGCCGTGCCCCTGGCTTACATTATAATGGAATTATTGTTCGCAGAGTTTTGGCCAGTCAGCAGTCAACAGCGAAGAAATGACAAACGTGTGCCTTTGGAAAGAAAAGAGAAAGGCAAGAAGAAAATTTATTATTGCCAGTCTACCGATGAATGCAAGCATTAGAATAGCAGATGTAGAGTATATAAGGGGTTGGAGAGTGAAAAGCCAAGTGTTGCCTTAGAGCACCAGGAAATGGAGCCAGGATTGTGAAAGCCATCAAGCTGCCTGCGCTCTGCATTCCTTAATGCACAACAAAGTGCTTTGATAACCAAAACTAAAAACCCCAAAATGGCAAGCGCTTCCTGCAAGAACTCTTGAAATAAGGTTTGCCACTAACGTGGGGTAGTTGTCAGTGTAAGAGAGAAAGATGGGGGAACTGGAACTCCGCGTGCTAGAATGGGGATGTTTGCTTTGGTGCATGGGACTGTAGCTTGGGATACACCAAACAGCAAGGAAAGGACTAGGAAGGATGTAGTCTTAGCTCTAAGGTAATGAATAATCCAGAAACAGCTGTTTCTCTTCCTCAACCTTTTTTAAACTGCCACAGGAGACCTTTTTCCACTCAGAGTTCAGTTATTCTTCAGCATCAACTTCTCAACACGCCACTTTGGCTTTCACAAGTAATCTGTTGGACAGGCTAGGAAACCTGCACTGAACTCCCTGGTCTCCAATGTTTGGCTTCGGTTAGGAGAAGATTTGCCCCAAGACTAAACATGTGTAATATTAAGTGTAACCTTTTCTTAACTTTATTGTACTTGCTCCTAAATCTAAATTATGTATACCTTGTGTGTGTTTATGTGTATGTAAGTGAGGGAGAGAAACTCAAACAGGCACGGAAAATGTGGACTCCATTCACCCTGCATAGGCTGTAATATGAACAGGCTTACAGAGGTGTATGGGCATATATAGACTTAACCACATCTACTGTAAAGAGGAAAAAATGCTGAGAAGCATTTTGTCATGTTTTCCATTTGAAATGTGTGAACTGTGGAAACTCAAAGCTATAACATTAATGTTTCTTCTGGTAGGTTTTTTCCTGTGGTATTTATTTTTCCTGTGCTATTTATTTCCTATCATGTTTTTTGGGAATTCGACAAGTTTGTGAGGTGTTTTTTTTCCCCTTTCCCCATATCTAGAAAATATGCACACATTTGAATTATGACTTTCCTACAGGAACTAACAGCTGTATGTGCAAATCATGCATATAAATCAATTACCAAGGCCTATGTACTATAAATGCACCCATTAATTAAGCAATGTCAGATGCTATGAACCATGAAGTTCATTACATCTTTAGCATTCAAACCAAGGATTATTTGAAGAAGCAATACTACGTTTACCTAATAGTTAATGAAATTAAGCCACGTTGTTGCCAACATTCTTATTTTATGCCTAATTCAGTGTTTAAATGTTTATGAATAAAACACTAACTGCTGAAAGCAGAAATGTTGAAATGTAATTACTGGTAAGTTATAACGCACTTGAGGACTCATTATACCAGACTTGGGAGTTTTAAGATCACCAGTGTAACACACTCTCCAAAAACACAGAATTTTTATGGGCTAAAAGCTGGAAAGACATAAATGCTGTTGAATTTGTCCTGGCTGAGTGGAAATTTTGATGATCGTGGTAGTATGATTTATGGGTATAACATTTTCCAGTCATTACTTGGTTGCATTTCAGTGTTGCGACATGATTTGCATATGTGAATATCCCTGCAAATTAACTTCTGATGAGAGCTACATCTGCCTGGGTTAAGAAGCTCCTATCTTAAAAACAATCCAGCTGCTACCCTGGAGGACCTATTTTTTAAAAAACGCAATCTGCAATGTCATCTTGTATAGTTTTCCCATATGTATGTCCTGGTTTAGATTTAAATGTAAATATTGCATGGCAGTATTGGTTACTTTGTTAGAGTTTATTCTGCTAACTAAGACGCACTCAGTGATGTCAATGTTAGGATTATCTCTGCTGTATAGCGCTCCACCTTCCTCTATTCCATAAACCTACCTATGGTTAATCTTAGACAGCTAAGTATCAAAGGATCCATCGCTGCTATTCAAAGCCACTGTTAGCCACATGAATAAATAAAATCAAGTTTTAAAGAAAACAATGCAAAGGGAAGAAACAAAACCGTAAGATCCTCCAGAAATAATAGGAGAATAGCAAAGACCTTCAGCCAAACACCACCTTCAGCTGCTGGCTCAACATTTCCCAGGATCAGGCTTTTCTGCTGGAGGATACCTGTCCACAGAAAAACGATACGGCCTCTGCCACAGAAAACTTGGTGTGTGGGCTCTGAATGTAACCAATAGACACAAGAGGTAAAGTCAGACAGATGGGGAGCACAGAGAGATAACGAAGTAACTTTTCAGCTTTTTTGCTGAATAACAGTAAATTCACGTCAGACTCTTGCTTGAGCACTTTGCAGACCTCCGCAAATTTTTTTTTGTGGCACGGTAAAAGAAGAGCTTGAAGAAGGAATGCAAAGGCAAGTCACGAGGCAGAGTTGTGAAGGAATTGTGAGGAAAAGCAGCAGCGCTTCCGAGCATTGCAAAAAAAGTGCGCTTCAAAATCCAGAGTAGAAATGGGGCTTAATGTCTTGCATGCGAGATGGTGGTGAGGGTCAAAAGAGATTGTGGTGCATGGAATCCAACAGAACTGCTTGAGGCAGAAGACTGAGGGGGGACATGAAAGAGATTCTTGGAAAGGAGTAACACAGTCAAAGCAACAGGCAAATAGATTTATCTTTGGGGTGCTCTTCCAGGGAGTTACCAAGGTGGTCAGATCGCTTTGGACAGGCTCTGAGAAACTGGCACATTCTCAGGGAGATGAAGAGTTGTAAGGGCAGAGATGTGACTCAGGTGCAAGGCTCAGGAGGGAGGGACACGCTGCCCTGGACGTCGGGCAGTGGTGGTGGGAGGCAGAGGACGGAGATGTTGCCCCTGGAAAATTAAGAGACTGTGCGAGCCACGTGGTCTTCAGAGCAGATCTGAGACAGATCTATAGCAGAGAGGGAGAGGAGCTGGTATTTTAAGGTGGGAGGAAACAAATCTAAAGAGGCAAGGAAGCGACAGGAGTCAGTAGCAGAGCAAAAGGAGCTGAATTTGTGCTTGTACTGACAGTACTCAGAAATCAGCATGCAGAGGACTGAGGACAGGAGCCTGCATAAACGTAGAGAGATACGAGAGAATGACAAGAGAGTTAACAGAAGAACCAGAGAAAGGAAGAAGTACTGACCTGAGAGAAAAAAGTATTTAGGATTTCATTTGCCTGAACTTTTAGGAATGGAAGAAAGCAGATTTTTTGTTGTTATTGTTGGGAGTATTTTCATTTTTACCAGCATCAATTTTAAGATCTGTAGTAGCTATTTCACTGAATGTACGAGCTTATCCTTTTTTCTCTCCCAGAAATTCACTAACATTGCTGCTGCTTGAACACACTGGTCTTGCTAAAAGCCATTGTAATTCAATTGCAATTTTAAAATTGTGACAATACCGATAAGTTTGTAATGAATTTCTCTTCGCAGTAGTTGAAAGCTTGACACACAGAAGTCAATGGCCAAACCCCAAGGAGCAATTGGAAACTGTTTCAGTAGCTCATATATACAGTCTTAACGGAGGCTTAAATACGCAACAACCAAAACCACACAGTAATATCCATACCACATTTTTAAGTGCTTTTCATCCTAATGTTGTAAACTAAAATGTTAGTGGAAGTACAGTTCAAAAATTGTTAAAAACAGAAAAAGCGTCCTCCCACCAATCTGAGAAGGGGCAGTAAACGGCAACGTGCTAAGCAGCACGAAGTCTAGTCACAAAAACAAACAAAAAAGTTAACAAAATATCGTTAGGCAAAGGCACAAATAAGCCATGCTCCTGGAGCTAAACACGTGCTAGTAAATAATCACACACATTCTTAAACTGAGCTCTGACTTACTGTGGGATCATTCCTGATACGAATATAGGACTAAACAGGGAAAGGATGGTAGAGTAAACACCATGGTATACTTACATATGCCAAGTAGCACACCTCAGCATGAAAAATAACATTGTGCTCTACTGCTTCCAGACTGGAGCTGGAATGCTCCTGTCAGGTTAGCATGGAGGCAAGAAGGCCTGCTCTGCCTACATCTCTCTGTATAAATCCAAGTCTGTTGCTTGAAGTCTCAAGCTGCAGCTGGTCATTACCTAATATAACAAGTTACTTACTTGATGTGTTATGTCCAATCAGCACGGTTGAATGCAGTCACACGTGAAAAGGTTAACAAGTTAATGACATATATTCAACATTATCAGCATTCGTGAACAGCAATGAGATTCATTCCAGTGCTGATAATTCTTAAATGAAGATCTCTGTTAGCAAATATCAATGCAGACTTAGGGAAGACAGGAAGAATTCTCTCCCTAAAGCACAGCTGATCTCACAAGTTTAGGAGGGGTAGAGAGCAGCCTGGGGAAGGCCGTGCACTCTTTTTCCAGTGCAGGCTTTGCTTCCTCATAAAGCAGCTGCTTTCAGATCCCCTGAGTTAGAGAGTCAGCAGCACTAGGCAAACTCATTGCCTAAATCTAAGTTCCTTCTTATCACAAAGTGTTGGTTTTATTACATTCTGAGATGACTAGGGGTAAAATCCTTGATACCACATGTTCCCAAGGAAGTTTCATTTACTGATTGTGCACAGTAAGAAACATAAGAAATTTCTTCCACTAAATAGAGGTCATAGTGGCCACATTCACATATTCATCCTGATGTAATTCCCAAATGGCTTTGTGAAGGTTTGAAGAAGCAAAGGAGTAAATAAACTCATTCTCTGTCAGATTTAGTTGCTTCTTCAAACAGGACTGCCTTGATTGCTGTCTGTCTCTGTCATTCCCAGGTGGGTTCACACAGAACTCCTTAAATGATGTCAAAAGCAGAGGGAGCTATAGCAGTGACATATATTGGCTCTCATGTTATTGGGATATATCTTGATTTTATTTCTTCTGGCACCAGTAGTCACTTTTTCTCTCCCATTTAGCATGGAGAAACACAACATAATATGCCCTCACAAGGGAAGGGTGAAAAGGAATCATGTTATCGTAGAGCATCAGGTGCTCGTTATAGCCAGCAATTAGCAAATCTCAGATGCTAGGATGCTTATTCAAGCCTTCTGATTCTACACTATTAAATAGGAAATGCCGTGAAAATTGGATGTGAGAATGCCAAGACTTCTGTCTCTCAACTGAACTCAAATATTAAAAAAAATAGAAGAAACAAAAAGATCTTTTCCCGTATTCCTCAGCACTTCTGAGCTTGGAAAGAACAAAGTACTGAGTCAAGCATACATATTTGCTTTTAGAAACATTAATTCAGAAGGATTTAATTGTAGGTAGTCCTAAGGTTTTGTTTGCAATCCTTGATCTAACAAGCTGGCTTTCGCTATTTTAAATAGACTTTGAGCTAAGAATAATTAAAGCAACAAGAGCTAACTTTTCCACAAGGCTGGGCAACTTCGGTTCAGTCACGGCTATAGTTATGTGGAACTGTTTTCTAACAAGTACTGCATTTTCAAAAGGTGCCAATGAGCCTGGTTACCTCAGATTTTCAGCACCTTTTAGCCCTCTAAGCAGAGCATCCCAAAGGCCAGCCTTAGAAGCCACTTCCATGTGTGCAAATATGGACCAATATTTTGCATACTGTATATTTTAGCTTGGCTTTGAACATAGCAAATGCTATCCTGTAACATAAGGATTCAGTTACAGTTTTGTTGCTCAAATATTTATGGAACGGTTAATTTTAGGTAGTTGTTTCAGAAGGCAGAAAAATCTATTGCAGCACAGATATCTCTTGTGGTTTTCAGCTGATAAAATCTAGCCCAAGAGCACAAAAGACCCAACTGCAGCTAACTGAAAAATTCCCTTTGTCTTCTATGGACACTGAGTCAGGTTCCAGGTGTTTTGCTGTTGGATTATTACCCAGTGGCCAAAGAAAAATACTGTTATTTTTGTCTCATACCTCAGAAATAGGAGAGACAGACCTCCCCCCGACTTAGTATCATGGTCCAGAGTACCCTAGGACAGAGAGAATGAATGATCATCCCACCTTTAATCACGTGTAGATTAGCAGGACAAGGCAGAAAAGCCTGCACTGGCAACACTTCAGCTGTACTTGCATGGTGGATAAAAAGAGCCCTTTCATTTCTGGATGTGTGCACGAGAGGCCAGAAAGAACAATGAAGCCATCAGCATTATAACGTAAGTCTTTCAATAAGAGTTCTAGATATGCCTAGATGGGTATGTGGATTTACTTCAAAACTAAATACTCAGTTTTTTTCATTATTCTGTTCAGAATAAATTCAGAATAAAATTCTTCTTTATTATTTTTAGACAGTTAACATTTTCGTTTATCTCTTCACTGCACTGACTTCCTCTGAGACCATTATTGAATAAAGGAAAACTTACCTCTTTTTCCTCCAGTTCCGGCTCAGTAAGCTCAAGAAGTTCAGATAACACCAGCAGGATCCAGTTTTTTTTATCTAGGAACTCAGAAATCCAGAGAATCGTTAGCCTCTGTCTCTTTTTTTCCATGGGAGATATTAGCACAAGTGGCTTTTCTCAGAGCATTACACCAGCAGCCCTATCTTGTTTCTCTTAATTACCTAAGAAGCTTAACTCTGCCTTAGTTACCTGAGTAATTACTGATTATTTGCCTGAGTGAGGTGAAGAGGATCAGGTCCTACAATATTGTCATATCCTTTTTGTTTGGTCACAGTGCAATGATTTGTGCGTTAGTGCCAACTCCTCGGCATAGGTGGACAATGTTCCAGCTGACTTAGGAGGGAGCAGGGTTTTGTCCAAGAGAGCATAGTGAAACTCTCGTCTAGTTGTCAGGCACTGTGGGCATTCAATACTCAGTAGTTTGAAATAACTGTTTCTATGCTTCACACTCTGCAAACTTCAGCCTGGTCAAAGCCAACTTTGGCCTTAAGCTCTGCCATCAACCTGCTCATGCCTCTCTAGGTGTCACCTCTCTTGGCCTTGTTCCTCTCCTACTTATGTTTCTGGTGCCGTAGTCTGGATTGCATAATGTCTTTTCTGTCGAGTCCAGTGTCTGGGCAGAAAATTGATGTGGTACTTGTGAAGGAAGGATTTGACTCATCTTTCTGTGAAGCACTGGAGTACTCAGAGGATTTTTTTGTTGGAAAAGAGAATTCTATTCAATGACATTCCAGAGTAGCAGATAAAACATAATTTGTTCCTGGGATATCTACAGTATGGAAGAAAATCTAAAAAATTTGTGAGCATTTCAACAAAAAAAAGTATAATATCTTACCAGAAATACTGCTTGCACTATGTCATGAGCAGCCTCATTAGTTTTTCTTTGATAATTAGCTGTAACTGCATGAAACTATTAGCTGTATTGAAACAAAAGGATTTTTGAGAAAGAAACAGCATGAATACTTACTGTTAGTAAATTAATTCGGAAAAGCCTTGATTAAGCAATATACACCTAATTTCACATAAAAATGCTGATTTTTTTCCCTGAAGATTAACTGTGAATTCCACTAATACGAAGAAAGTTCTGTCTGAATATCAATTAGAGCTTTGAGAAAGTATGCTCGTATGCTGTATTGGGGAAAGTCTGAGCCACATACACAGAGGACCCAAAAAGTGTGGAGTTAATGGCTTCAGCTTGTCTTTGTTTTTCTAGGTGTAACCGGTGTAGAGGCTAATGAGTGTCTGTGATCCCTGCTTAGGTCTGGATTTTCCTCTGGTCTTGGCATGTCACTTTGTGCTTGGCTGCTGAAGCACAGAAGGAGCAGCAGCAGCAAATCTCCTGCCTAAGTCAGCCACGCCAATAGCTTGATTTTTCTCAGGTCTTGCCCATTTTGTGTTTACTTACACCCCAGAATTAGGATACTCCCTTTGTGGGACCAGCACATGTTTCTTCAGTGCCTCAGTGAGTTACTTGGCTGTCTAATGTGTGAGGATATTCAGAAGGCACACATAAGTTCATTTTTATTATTAAAAAGAAATTGTGGGAAGGGTATAATACAAAAGCATGTAAGAGAGATTTGGAATTAATTCTCCTTTTTTCTTCTCTGGAATTCAAACATACCTCTTTAGAACTAATGGGCTGAGGCTTGGGACAGTAATAAGTCTTTGATTTGAACATAATTTTGAAAGAATCACACATCTCTAAAAGATTAGGGAAATGTAACTTTTATTTTAATGCAAATAGTATTTTACTGGACCCTGGCAGGGTATTAGAGAAATTATCATTTTCTCATTAGTCTAACTGCCAACTAGCTTTTAGCTCTTCTTACTTTCCTTTTCTTTGCCATGGAGGGTGTCTCAGACAAAACGCTACTTAATCAAATTATTAAGAGGGAGTAGGTTTCTAAAGAATGAGATTCAGAAGGATTTAGGCCAGGAACTTAGCATGTTCAAGACTTCAAATGCTTTCTCAAGTTCCATAGACTTCAGTTGTATTTAATTGCTTTCTTGAGTCAGGTCCTAAGAGCGGGCCTTTGGGATTACAGCAGGGAAAATTTTTGTTAGACAACAAGTTGCCATCAAAGGCGTTTATGAAAATATGGAAGTGTTGCTGAACTCCTTGTCAAAATAATTTCCTTCAAGAACATTCAGCTCAGGCAGTGCCTTCATTTTTTAATTAAACATTTTGACAATTCAGGTTGAAACAACTATTTGTTTCCAAATTCCTTTTTGCTATGTAGTCGTGAAGTCTGAAATCAAAACCACATCTGACTTGATCTTTTTGTAATCAATTGTTCAAAATTAACTGAGTTCTGTGCCAAACTGAAACAATTATTTTTTTGAACTGTCAGAAGTGCTGATGAATGCAAAAATTAAGCAACTGGAATAAAAGCAGTCCGTGTACAAGACTCAAAATTTGTAGGCTACAAAAAGAAAATCCTTTATGGATATTTTATTATAACTTAGTTTATTTAGTTGTCATACACAGTTATGTTAACTGCTCTGAATACAGAGTAGTTAAACAGTTTATTTTAGCATATATATTGAAAATAATATTTATTTCTTCAACTAATACGTATTCATCTGCATCCTATCCTAGGAAGAAACACTTAGTTGTTAGTCACTTGTGATTAATACTTCATTATTATATAATGCTCACTGTAAAAACTCACACGGGTAGCACCTGTTGTGTCGGGCTCTGTGCCCATCAGGGTTGTGAAATATCACAGCCTGGTCCACGTCTGCTGTCTGCTGGACCTCAGTCTGCTGCGATGGGTCCCATTGCTGTGTCCAGCATGACACAAAGGACTGGGGTAGAAACTAGATCCAGGCCGTTCTAGAGACAGACCCTTCTTTCCCTCCTTTTCCTCAACAACATCCTCTCTTAACAGTAGGCTTCTGGTAATGATCTAACCCAAAACTTGGAGCCCAAGATGGGTAACCATCCTAATTTGGTAACAGCACACCATGGAAGAGATACCACAGCACTGCTCGGTATTTATGCTGCTGAAGAGAAACTTCAGGCTGGACTCACCTGCACGTCTCAGACTGTCTATGTCAGATCTCACAGATCTTCCATACCAGAATCCTGCCCATGTCCCTGTTTGTTTGAACAATCCAGATATGTTTTTCACGGATGGCATGATAGTAAAGCACAGAGACAAAGGTATAACACACATCCTCCCATCTCCTCAAGGGTAGAAGAACTGTGTAGACCTGGCCATAAACATCATATGGCTTAGTGTATCTCCCCTCAGAATGATCTCACCTCCCGTGTTCAAGGCCGCCATGGAGAGTCACGTCCTCGCCTTTCGTGTTCAAGTCCTTTAAGGTGAGCTGGTTTCCTTTGCGCATACTCAGAGTTATCTGATGCTGGCAATGAAGACAACTTTCACATATGAAGCAGCACATCTATTTAAAATGGTTTATAACCCTTTTTTGGCAACGAGGTCAGCTGGGGAAAACCAAAGTTCTTCGTCATTTATGTTCTCAGGTGGGACATTGAGGCAGCGGGATGGTGGATGAGGCATAAAGGGGAGGAGGCATGTCCACAGCTAATAGTCCTTTTCTCAAGCAGAGTTGGAAGAGGAAGCAGAAGCCATCAAAACTGCTGAGAACAGAATTTTGTTTTCTTTGTTCTTTCACAGATCTATGATTCAGAGGGCGTAATGTGAAAACATGTGATTCTCTCCTGAAATGATAGCTATGGTATATAAGATATTCATGAAAAATACCATTGGAATCTGTGACTTGCAACAACCTCTGAAAGCTCATCTCTATCTCTGTTTACCAATTCTCTCCCTTCTTCTCCCCTGTAGCACCATCTTATTGCAAAGTCTCTAAGGGGAGTTGCCAAACAGGGTGAAATAACTTAGATATTTCCATAGAGAAAGAAGAGGTGCCTTTTTCAGAAGTCATATTTTTAAAGCCTTGCAAGAGACTGCTGTATTCTATTTTTTTTAAAGTAAAATTAAAGTAATAATGAACAATAAGTGGAAATAGCTGAGATGAAGGAGAAACAGCCTAATTAGGATGTCACATACAGCCAGAAAAAAAAAAAAAATGGGCAGAAGTGTTTCTGAAACTAGTTATACAGAAATGAAGAAAATCATGTAACCAAGTAAACAGCAATATACTGCAGATTTTTTTTCTAATTGTTCAAAAATGTTCTCTCCTACTCTCAGAACTTCTAGTCCAAGTTTGAGCCCAAAGCAAATTTTTACAGTAGAGTTATAAACCCATGAAAACAGAGGTTTATAATGGAAACACTGGCACAATTCTAACAGTGTTGTGCCATGGGGTGCCTCTGTAATAAAAGAAGAGTCTCTGAGCCTGTATGCCAGCCAGAATAGCTAGCAACACCCCCCAAAAAAAATAGAAGTAGATGAAACATCAGCAGCACTAGGTTTCGGAGATAAAACAAGTACAGGAAGTCCTACACTGTAAAGGATTACAAACAAATAATTTTTCACAGCAGTGAATAAATACAGAATAGGAACCATGCTTTGAGAAAATGATGGGTTATTAAGGTATGAAATTTAATATCATTGTCAATCTATAAAACTTTTACAACCTAGTCTTATTTGCACAGAGATTACATCCCCAAAGCTCAGTGCCAAAGACACATGTTAATAAGCTCACAACTTTTAATTAAGCAATATGTATAAGTAGATTCCCATTAAGCTGTGATTTGTGGGCTAGTTCATTACAGTGGGTTCCAGCCACCAGACACATATTCAATACAAATCAAGCAGCCTGCATATTATCCAGCTTAATGTGAGCCTACTTGGGATATTTTATCACCAGTTCAGATTGGCGGTTCAGAGAACTATATTTTTTTCTAAGATCAGGGGCAGCGACCAGAACCTTATAATGACCCCATGTTGTTTTCTTAATGAAACTATCCATCTGAATTGTTTAGTTGCAACTGGTAATTATTCATACAGTTAATCATAGTTCTATTATATACCATATATATGACATTCGGCCAGAATACGTTTGCTCTCATTTGAATTAAATGCATAAAATAAGGCATAAAAGAATGAAATGCAGATATTGAAGACATGGAACGATAAAAATAATTCACACGCTTTACTCCAAAGAGACTGATGACAACATTTTCTAGATCTTGGAATAACTCTCTTTTGAGTTCCTGAATTACACTAATATTTCTGCCCCCAGTTCATGACACAGTGTGTCAAGTAGAATTTTTTCAATCAGATTTACTAGGGAAACAGTGTGGCATACTGGTTCACATCTTTCTTGCTTAGACAGATTTCCCATCGATTACAAGAGCAGTGAGCATTATACAGCAATCTGACGCACCAGTCTTAAAAATAAGGTGGACATTCTGCAACTTTTAACACTTTTATTTTTTTTGCTGGAGTTAGACGTTTTTGGATCATTGGATCATAATCTAAGAGAAATTACTATAGTCACATTTCTGGAAAATAATACTTCATCATAGCATTTTCTTATGATATTCCTTCCATAACAATAAGTTAATGAATTAATTTTGCTACATATTTACAATTATCAAGGGTTACCACTGTTGGTTTTAACAATCTTTTCAGTAAAGATTCTTTAACTGTAATGAAATATGCATTTTATTTACTGATTGATTTTTTTCCATGTAACCTCCCTTTAGCCTCCATAAAACTGCACAAAATACTTGGGCTCATGCTTTAATTATTTATTTATATCTGCTATTTTGCTACTGAAATATTCTCTAAACATCCAATCTTAGCTAAGGTAATGATACCATCAAGAGCTGCCCAGTATTTATTTGGAAAGCAGAATTTTCCATCCAGCCTCAGAGCAGTGGTCCATCTTACTCAGCATCTCACTAGTGGCAGCGGCTTAGACATGAGGTTTTATGAAACCAGAGTGGAATGAGTTCCAGCAGAGGAGACTCTGGGCTGAAAGAGAAAGGGGGAGCTCCTGAGAAGGAGATGTGGACTACAAATCAAGAAGACAAGGAGAAGGGAAAGATCATAATTAGCTATAGCTCTAAGTGTAACAAGAATTTTTCAATCAATATGGTAAGCTGCTTGTAGCCAATTAAAAGACTGTAAAGTAGGGACAGTGCCATATGTAGATTAGGCTAGTCTCATAAAAAGAGCCTTAAAGCAGTGTTGCATAGTTCATGAATTGATTTTGCTTGAAGGCTGAAGAAAAAGGAGCTGTAATAAGCCAGTCCCATAGTAACAAAAGTGGTACCTCCAAAAACTTTGTCCGTTGTGAACAATACAGTCAGAGGAGTTTTACACATCCCTTTTTTACAAAAGTTTCGCCTCACCTCACTGACTTTTATAGGATCACACTTTTTTTTTACGATTACACTATTTCTGAGCTAGCTAGAGCAATGTAGACCTTAGAATAACTGCACCTCTACCTTCGGCTTTAATTCACCGCTGAATCCCAGCACTTTGCCTTTGACAACTCCATGGGACACAGCAGCATTTGGAGGCGTGAGGAAACTACCACAGATGTCAGAAGCTAAAGAGTTAAAAACAGCCTCCTGCAGCCTGCAGAGCAAGTGTGGAGTCAAGGAAAACACCAAGACGTATAGCTGTTGAGACAGGAGCAGCATTACAGCCATTAAAATCAAATGTCAAAGAAGGAAGAAAGCCTATTAGCTTTTAGAAACCAACAATGAACAGTTCAGCTTTATCAAACAAATGGGTTGCACTGTGCAATTACTAACTCCTGATAAGTACCATGTCAATTTTGAAATTGTACTGCTGAGTCTGTGGCGAAGAAAAAATAAATGTGAGTTATCCACATAACAAGGATAAAAGGAAGCCGAACTACTACAATCCTGACCTAATTACTCAGGCAAATCACTTCCCTTTCAGGAACATTGTAAAGCCAGTGTAAACACCGTAGCCTTCTCTGACGAAGCTCTGACCTTGTATGAGGCCCTCTTCCTCTCCCATTCAGGTCCCATCCGATCAGCAGCCTTGAGAAGTCTTCCAGCTGGGTCCCTCACTTGAAGCAGTATCATTTGCAGCATCTTTTTGTTTCATCTTACCTGGGAATATAACAGCCAGGACTGCGTATGCCCCAGCTGAGAGGGCAGCACAGGGCTGCAGCCTACAGGGCGACTGGCACTCCCCATCCACTGCACATAAATTGGGCACAGCTACACACAGCAGCTGGAAAGCATGCTAGAGAAAGCCAAGGGCATAACCAATAGCCTATTTGCTTTTTAAAAGTAATGTCCATTGTGTTCAGGGAGGATGCAAAGGCTTCCGTTCCTTCTTCGGTGTTGTTAAGTCCAAAGGTGGTCGGAAACCCCTATCTTAGTGCTATTCTCTACCCACAGTAAATGAGCTGTACATTAAGCATGGGTTGAATTTCTCCCTCAGAGCAGACAGAAGGAATTATGAAAACAGCAGCAGTCGAGTATATCACTGAAAGAATAATAATAATAATTTTAAAACTTCATAAATTATAGGTGATCTTTTTTCTTTTTGAAAATACGTTTATGTGGTTGAAAATAAAGCGTATATTTCACACATTCTTATCTAACATATTCTTGTCTATCTAACATATCTAGCATATCTGGATGGACAAAGCCTTGAACTAAACAGAGCTAATGCTCCCTTTGCCTTCCCCATATATTCTGACAAAGCTGAAAGAGGGCACATATCACCAGGAATATGGCAATATTAGAGAGAAAGCTAATACCTTCGTAGGATTATTTATGAATTTTAAAACATATAGCTGCTTAATGACTTTGCTGACAACCCTGGTAGTGCTGGGAGCATAAGGCACTATAAAGCTGGGCAGGTTCCCTTAGTGGACAGCCATCAACTTTAATCTGTTAGATGGACATTTTGTGTCTTGCCTGCTCCCAAACCAGGTGGCATAGGTAACTTTGAAGGTTTCTACAGTAGTGTCTTAGATGAGCTTTCGGGGCAAATCTTTCTGACATCCCCACTTACTGTGCTTTCTGCTTCACACTATGGCAGTCTTTGGGCACATTCACTGGTTCCTTAGTTGAAACTAGGCTGGAAGAATATTCCAATTTATTTCTGAAAATTTATTCCAGGAATTAAACTATCTTACTGAGGCGCCTAATGGGCATTAAGTCCACAGGATCAGATTACAATTAGTCTGAAGTCAACCCCCACAACCTATGTGGCACGGATGCCAGGCCTTCAGCATCGGCTGTTTTCCTCTACAGATCTATTCCTACTGTCCTGTACTACTGCTAACGTAGATGTAGTCTCTTAGTGTTGCTTCCTCACACATTCTCACGGCATACACTTCTTGCCTCTTTTGCTTCTCAGTCTAAAAGGAGCATTAAAGTTCACGTTTCATCCCCAACCACTTAGCTATCCTTGAGGACTCTCACCTTGCAGATTTGTCTTACCACTCGCAACATTTGCAGTCAACTAAGAAACACAGAACTTCCAAATAAACCTTTAAACCGGGCAGACAGACACACAGATCAGAAATCCGCTTCAGTTGCAGCTGTGCTGGATGAAGGAATAACAGCATCACCCCCACCTGTCCTCACCACCCTTCACTCAAACATGACTGCGCTCAGAGCTGCTAGTGGAGTTGCTCACGCGAACGCTCGCTCACCTGGTTTTGGTTAAAATGGACCTGCAGAGCTTGAACGGCTGGAACAGAAGGTATTTGCTGCTCATCCGGAAACGGGCGAGGGAGCACTCCCATGGGAGCTGCTCCTGCATGAAAACGCAGCTGCAGATGATCTCTTCAGGTGGCACAGCTGCACTCAAAGTAGAGCTTGTGTCCACACCAACAGCAAGGGTAGAAGAAGGTGGCTGAAAATTAGACACCTGAATGCAACAGCTCTTAATCTGGTTTCACTATTTTCTTTTTGGACCAAGTTGTGCCTGTACCAGCTCTTTCAACATTCCCTGTAAAATCCCTCTGCCTGTCAAAGGAGCACAGACAAGACCTTGGCTTGCAAGGACAGCACCAGCCTCGAGTAAAACATCACATTGCTGATAAACTGCATTCATGTGCATAAGGCCATTGATTCACAGGGAAAAGCCAGCATTTAAGAGTTGTTAGTAGGTTGATGTAATGTGGTAACCTTTCCACTGTCAGCTGTCTACAAAATTCTTTGACCGAAAATATGAGCAATTCTTAACAGAAACATGAAAAAAAAAAAAAACCATGGTAAAATAGGAGGCTATAACCAATTCCTGTCCACCAATTTTTAAAGAAAAAACAAAATGTGATAAGACCATTAAAAATTTCAGGCTTTTCCATCTTGGATCTGGAAGATCCAAGAAAAAAAGTAATGTACATTCTTGGATAGTTTAGAGCTTCCCTAATATGTTCACACACAACATTTGTGGAAACACGAAAAAGCCTTCAAACACTGATTTTTAGTTCAAAAAAAGGAAAAAAATACTTAAACAGCATGGACAACAGACAAACCCCTGAAAAGGTTTCAAATACAGAGCCTTACCGCTGCAATCTGTCCTACTATTTTTCTATTCACATGAGGACGCACATACACACACATTCATGCACAGCTTTTACATGCAAAGATAGTTGTCTATTGCTCCAAATTTGATGTGGTTATTTTTCCCATCGCATAGTGAAGTTCTAAAATTTATCTGAAACGTTGTGTGGAGTTCTTTCTTTTTTATTTGTATTATTCTATTATGTAAGGACTCTGCACCTTTGGAGTAGCAGGCTGTTATATGTCGTAGTGCAGATGAGGAACTGTTTCAATTTGGTAAACAAGTAGCAAGATCTGTCCATATACCTCCCATACATAATGTTTTAGAAATATGCCCTATTATGTCTAGTTAAGTCAACCTCGTGTCATTATTTCATATTAGTGTATATGACAGGATTGGCATACCCAGAAAAGATGCATCAGAACCATTACATGTCAGCCAAGAAAATGTAGAAAGGAATTCTGTATTTTGAAAACTAGGTTAAATATCACATCCTTACATATTTTGAGAAGAAAATGTTATATTGGTACCAAGAGGAATGTTTTGTTTTAAGGTTTAAGGAAGTACTTCAAATAAAGATCCTGTACAACAAGAAAAAAAAACCCACTTCTGAGTGCATACCTAAGTAGAAGATAGGGAAATGAGAATGAAAATCTGCTGCAGCAAGAGAAGGAAGAGTTGCTTAAACACCTCATTTTAAAACATATATTGTAAAAGATTGACTTTTTTTTTTTTTTTTTGAGAAGGAAAGATTTTTTAAATAAGCTAAGATTTTACAAAATATTCTTTCAGGTCCAACATCATTATCCTACGCTACTAGTGGAAAGGCTTCTGCTGTACCAGACTATGCTGATATCACTAAAGTGTTAAGCACAGGTCAAGCACAAGCGGAAAAGGTACTTGTTTTGGGCAGATCTCAACATTTTCACAGATCCCCAGAAATGCAGGACCAGAAGAAAACTCAAAACATCCCTAGCCAACCTTTGTACTAAAATAGATGAACTATCTGGCTATTCCTTGGATATGGTTGTTTGCCCTGTCTTCAAAAAAAACCCCAGAAACATGTAGTATTTGCAACAAGTTTAAGCTGATTACCCCTTATCCTTCCTCCTTTGACCAAACAAAATAACTGATTGTCATGTTTACAATGAATCCCAGAAAAGGTGGTACTTTACTCCATGTATAAGCTCCTGCAATTATGTACTGACAGGAGATTCTTGGTCTTCATCCTTTTAGTTTGTCCCCTACTTCCTACCCTTTTCTTTATATAAAGAAAACAGCTTTCTAACTGAGTCATAAAACAAAACTCAAAATGGGATTCCCCAAAGAATGACACCAGGGGAAAAATTAAGGTCTCCAGATAGCTTCATGTGTAGTCTCCTTAATCTTGTAATTTTGATACATGAGCTGTAATTTGCTCTTATTTTAATGTTTGATCTTTCTGGTGAAGATGCAGCTGCGGCTCAGACCTTGGGCCATCTCCTGCGTGTGTCATTCCCAGGACTTTTGCTGTGCGGCTCCTGCCAGGTGACTCCGGTTTAGGAGGAGGAGGAAGCTTAGGAATGGTCTGAGATTTGGACAGGTTTATGACTTCTCGCAGCTTCCACATGTTCAGACAGCAGATTTTAGTGTCTCCCAATGCCCGTCGCTGTGGAAGAAATAACACTGCTGCATGATATAAAGGTAGCCCCCAATGTCAAAACCTTTTCTCGTGTAAATTCTCACAGCTCCATCATCTTTAAGTGAGCAACCAAAAAGCACCTGTGCTGAGGATCAGTCTCCCCATCTCTAGATTACTGGATAATAATATCCCATCAAGGAGATATAAGAGGGAATCAGGAGAGCTCATCAAAATGTTCAGTGACATGGCAGCAGATTTATGAGAAAAAGATGTCATTATAAGGAAGAAAAAAAAAAAAGAAAGAAAAGGTCATATTCATTAGTAAGAAAGGAAGACCCAAGGAAGGTACAGGAGATGCAAATATTACAGATCTACAGCACTTAGGAGTTTTGTTGTTAAGAGAGAGGGAGGTTTTCTTAGGGCGTTTCATTAAAATGAGGTACTGCCTCTCTTTATTTTTACATTTTCAATCTTTTTATTATCATAGCAATACGTCTTCAACTGCTTCCTTAAGCATTAACAGCTGATTTATTTAATAAAACTGAAGACTGAGCATCACTGGAAATACTGCTTCCAATGGAATGCTCTCATGCTGTGATTGGTGAAGTGCTAAGTAATTTGCTTTTAATGCTAGCACATACTACTTAGCACTATATTTAACTGAATGATGAAAAATCACTCATTTTTCATCCCCTTGCTTAACTGGTGCTCAGTGTAATCTATCTACTGTACTGTGAGCCTAGTGCCAGATATATTCTAATAGACCTTGCTCTCCAATCTACAACAAGCATTTTAATTTTTAATTCATACTTATGTCTTTATCCTTTAATAGAACAGAACTACAGATGGGGAGTATGTTTTAGATAATAAGAGCACAGTAGGTACCTAGGGAAACTACACCACTAAAAGGATTCTTTATTTACACTTTTCAGTAATGACTACATATATATAGCTACACGGGAGGAAATTGTTGTAAAGGAACAATTGCCTGCATAGACAGGCAATTACTATCCAACTATAACTGAGTGTTACGCATGACATTGCTGATAAGAGCACTTCAGAAAACAATTTCAAAGCCAATGCCGCCCAGTGTATATTGACCAACAACCACAGGAACTCACAGGATGCAATAGCCAAAATTAATAGGTAGGACTGTATATTTTCAGCAAAAATGTAAGATAAACTTACTTAGTATTTAAGCATATATTAAATTCAGCTTTTAAGAATATGTACTGTTGCAGAACTGTACACCCCAGAACAGAAGAAAGCCACTGGAGACATGCCAACATTACCGAGGGGAATGAAAGTGGTAAATCAAGTCCTTCATGCTGAACAACATCCCAGGACCAGATCCGCATTTGTTAAAAACCCTGAATATTCCCACCAGAACGGAAGGTGTGGTGGCTCTGCACGTGAAGCCAATCTTGTCATCAGACTAAATAATGGCATGTTACCAACACTGATGTCAAAATCTTGCAGAACTAGACTGCAACACTCCAACTTAGTGGTGGGAAACCTAGGATATAATTCTGCCCAAAGGAATTTTTACCATTACATTCAGTTGCATTCAAAGACAAAACTGAGGCCAAGAAGATGCACAAAGTATGATGCTGCCCACAGCATGCTGTCTTCTTGGTACTGTCACCCATAAGGTGCAGTAGGTTACAGATCATCACCATAACTCATAGCAGAGGACAGTCATGTACATAAGCAATCCTAGTGGCCTCCACTGCACTGCTTGTGTGACTTGTGCATTCTGGGATAATCGGTGAAAAGTGCAACTCTGTTCAGATAGAGAAAATCCACAGAAAAATTCTGGTACTGGACAGTTTCTCTTCAGTTAGTTTCTTTTTCAGTATTATATAAAGTGTCAACAGGCAAAGCAAGCATTAAAAAGGCAATTTTATTCCTGTTATGACAGACAGAAGTCATCCAAATAATGTCTGATGTAATAGAACGCACAGAAATCACATCACTTCTCATAGATATTCAGAAGATTTTTAACACCATTTCTGTCCGGGTGTAACACATACAAACACACACGTATGCACATGCATACAAACTAATAAAAAGAAGGAAAAAAAGCAGAAAACAGATTGTTGTCTTGCAAACCCAAAGAAAAACTGTTTTCAGGAGTAAAATTTTAACCTCCAGGTTAAAATTTAATGTCATTTAATGATTATTCAGATGGATGAGAACCATAGATTTAAGTATCAAAATCAATCAACAATGTTAAAGATATTGGGAAAGATCCTGCAAAGGTAAATGCATCTGAAAAAAATTTACCATAATAGTGCGAGCAAAGAAACACCAGAAAAACATACGTATTAGAAAAATGTCACTCATTACTATGTTAATTGATTACAAGTGTTCTACATGAATGATTCAAAATCACAGGAAAGTAAAACTTTTCCCTTTTTCATCTGCATTTTCAGCACAGACAGGATCCTCATGCAGGGAAGACCAAGAGCCAGGGCACTGGCAGTCCGCCCTTTATTTCTACATTTGCTTCTGACTTTGGTGACCTTGGACAAATGACTTCACCTTGCTTGCCTTTGTTCCCCCTCCCACCTTCTCCTTCTGTTGTCTCTTGTAGTCCTTGCCTTTGGGATATGGACTTCGTTTCTTATGCATATGTATGAAGCCAAATAGAATAGGCACTGACTGGTTCAAACTAACGAGCAATACTTTAATACTAGTAAGGAAGCATAAGAATAACCTCCAGGTTACTTTAAGCTGCTGTAGCTCCTGGGGAAGCAGGTCTGACCAACATTAAGACCTCAGCAAAATGATCTTCTCTGGGATGTTGCAAATTTTGCAGCCTGTTGGGACTTGGCTGCAGAACCAGTGGCATGAAGCCATCATTGTTTCTGTTATGGGCATCTTTGCAGCCTTACAATTACAATAGTGTTGTGCTTTGAACAACTACTGAAAATGCTGACAATGTTTTATTCAGGAAACTTGAAAGACAAATCAGCAACATTTTCCACACCACAACTAGCAGATACGAGCAAACCTGAAAAATCAGGAGCAAACAAACCTGAGAAATCTCGGAATGTCCCATTATTTGAAAGGAAAAAAAACCCACGTGAAATAATCATTGTTGCATGATCCGATCTCTGATCTAATCCAGTGAGCTCACCACATTGAAAAGCTTGTTGAAGCCACAGAAGAGCCATGAATGGAGCATTTGCAGGAGAACTCTGTACGCACAGAGATGTGGACGTCAGAACCGTAAGTCCTGTCAGACAGTAACCATACCACGGGTGTGGATCAGGATGTAAACAACTCTGTGAACTACGCATTACTGCAGCAATTAGCTCCTGTTGGAAACATGATTTCCTGAAGATTAGAAAAAAAGAAAAAAAGATACGATGTAAATACATGAGTGACTGTGTATCAACGACCTCCCTCCCCCAACAAGAGGGGTACAGGAGCAAGAGCCCATACACTAAATTTATCAGTTTTCCTTCAAAAAAACGTGTCTTGTGTGCTCATGTGAACTTTTGAAGGTTTCTCTGTCAGCAGACAAGATTACTGTGGATTTAAAAGTAACACAAGGTGCTTTTAACTGAACTTTATTCCTCAGAGGGCATCAGAATACTGACACCGATAGGACGCAGCTAAGTGCAGGGATCTGGTGGAGCCAGATCTGGTACGGAAACCCTGGGTAACGGACGGGAAAAAGTTGATATCTTTCAATAATAGCGACGTCTAAGGACATCCAGTGTCTTCTGTAACTCTCTGCCATCAAACACCCTGGTACTACCTTTGATCAGCAGCAACTCCACCTAGCAACTTGACATGTTCCACTCTGCATGTGCCTCTCTAGGTGCCAGGAAGGGTCCAGTGGCTCTCAGTACACAGTGGAAAACACCATGCAAGACTGAGAGATTTGGACTTTTGCACTCAGAGCAGTATCTGTGGACAGATACATAATTACATACAAAGCAGCTGACTTACGCCTGCCCTCAGCATACTTTAAATGCTGGCCCTCGTTCCAGACAGATTGCTCTGGATTGCGTTACTGTACCGAGTTTTTGAACAGAAAGTGTGACAGTGTTTGGGTGAATGACAGCTCTTCAGCCTTCAGGACTCTTGCAACACACCTGTGAAACGAAGACCCGCTGGAAAACACAACCATGAAATTTCAGCCCTAAAGGATCATACTCTAATCAGTGTTTTCAAATTATCTTTTTTCTTCTATCCCCTTCATGGTTTCATGCTTAGGTATCAGTGTTGGTATTCAGCTAGGTACAGAAACTGAAAATAATACCTTTCCAACTTGCTGTACTCTTTTTCCTCTCCCGCAGCTTGATACATGAAGATGTATGCAGCACACTGTCCATTTTGCTTACACGGTCCTGCGCTGTGCTGATTTCATTACACAAAAGACTTTCTCCAGTTATATCTCCAAATGCCTGAAAAACAGAATGGACAAAACCAACATATTAATATGGCAGCGTTCAGTGAAATATCAGAGGGAACATAGATTAATTCGATTACACTTCCCCACCCCTCTCTTCTTGCTTTCAAAATATTGTGGCGTAGAAGCTTTTGTGTGTGTGAAATTTTATTCTGTCATACTAATAACCCAGCTTTACAGCAGCTTACAGTTTAGCTTTCATGGTTCAGTTCCACTCCTAGGCTTATAACAATTTTTCTAACAGTTCTGCCAAAATATTACAAAGTAAAAGTTACTGTAAATGTATTCGCTCATACAGATAGAGCAGCAAGATTAGCAATTTAAACACATGTGAAATGTGAATTCACCTAATTTTTCTCAGACTCCAAATGCTTTAGTAAAACAGTGGAATGGGGATTTTTACGCCTGTTGCTTTTAATAATTTCTTATGATGTTCTTGACACATGGAGAAGATTTGAGTGAATAAAGAAAAGACCTTCAAAGAAGAAAATCATGGCCATGAGGAGGAGATGATGTGTTATAGGACTAGAAACTGGTTATAAAGCAAAGAGACTGCATCAGATCCAGCTCAGTTCATTAACAGTTACCACATCACACGTCAGATCCTCAGCTTGTGTCATGTGGGTGGCATTTTGCACAAGAGTCCCTCGGCTCCGATTGTTTTCACTTTCTGGAGTACCCATGTAAGAGAAATTTTGCTCAGATGAATGGGAGCAGAAATCAAATTGCAGATGCTGCAAAGCAACAGAGCCTCGGCTCTGTCTAGCTGCTGTTACTCAAACGCCAGCATGGAAAAAGCAGATTGCTTCAGTAATACCACAATGTTTTAATGAATTTTACTGTCCTCAGCTTGGTTTAGCACAGCTGCAATAAATCATAAAAACATTGGTTTATGTACGGGAATAATCTCTAATTTCCTTTGAATTTTTGTGTACTTTTATAATCTGTCTGATGAAACATCTTAAAATCCTTGTTGTATTTCTGGGTTTGAGGATGAAGCTGGGAAGCACGGTACCTCTGGAACAGGGGGATACAGGCAACGTAGGGGATATTCCCCACCTCACGTAAAAAACTGTAAGTGGACATTGGAGTGGTCTTGTGCATCCTACATCCTAGGCAAGTTTCTTCATATCAGGCTACTCTTTCTCCTTAGCTAGACACCACTTACGCAGGACACCTACTACTTTATTTTTAGTTTTATTCTTTTACAATAAGAGATAGTCCAGTTTTAGATTGTCCTAAACTGTTTCTCTCATGGCATAAACGATCTTCAGGCCAGGTTAGACAGAGATACAACATCATGGCAGGACTTCACAGCAACACTTTTGCAATATACAAATTCAAGGAGACAGAAGGAAAAAAGAGAGACTATACCATCAATGAGCTAACAGAAATAGCAATATTTGTCCTGTTGCAATGATCTGAGAAAAAAATGTGGAAATATCATCAGGGTATACCTGGAGATTTAATCCTAATTTCCCAGAAATCGCAACACTAATTTCATAGAATCATAGAATCATTTAGGTTGGAAAAAAACTTTAAGATCATTGAGTACAACTGTAAACCTAGCACTGCCAAGTCCACCACCAAACCATGTCCCTAAGCACCGCATCCACACGTCTTCTAAATACCTTCGGGGATGGTGACTCAACCACTTCCCTAGGCAGCCTGTTCCAACCCTTGATAACTCTTTTGGTGAAGAAATTTTTCCTAATGTCCAATCTAAACCTCCCCTGGCACCACTCGAGGCTGTTTCCTCTCATCCTATCACTCGTTACTTGGGAGAAGAGACCGACATCCATCTCACTACACCCTGATCTCTGGTAGTTGTAGAGAGTAGTAAGGTCTCCCCTCAGCCTCCTTTTTTCCAGACGCAACAACCACAGTTCCCTCACCCACTCCTCATAAGACTTGTTTCTATGCAAAAAGGTGGATATAGGGGATATTTAGAGTTCAAACCAGGACAACAGGAAAACCCTTTCCATGGGTGTCGGTTAACACATACCAAAAGCTCTTTCAAATGTGACAGTTCACACATCCAGCATGCCCGACCAAATCAACAGAAACCCTTTGCTACACTTAAGGTGCTGTCATTTGCTTGAGTACTTTAAATTGAAGCTTGTATGGATATGTCAGATTTGAGACTTGATCAGATATTGTGCAGAGTTCTGTTCTTAAATTAAAGTCCAAGTTGTTGTTTCTGGGAGTAACTTAATAGCAGTAACCTTATGGTTAATCAACCGTGTAGTAAATTTCACTGTACACTTACTGCAACGTAATTATAAAGTGAGCAAAAATATAATGGATGCATTTTGTCAATCTGTGTAGCTGCAAGGTACTTTTTCAAAGGTTATTTTTTTTATTCGGATAAAATAATTTAATACTGTTTTGGCAATTATCCTTTGACTTCATAGATTTTACTGCTGATTCAGGTAAAACTACATGACAGATGAATAAAGATTATAAGCATTTAAGAATACAAAATACCTTCTGCAGCAATCAGAGTCTCTACCCTCGCAGCATAAACCCATTCAGAAAATCACTGAAAATACAGCAAATCTGGGTGTTTAAAGTGGGTTGGAACTGAAAGAGAAGCTTCTCAATACAAAATAGCACTTTTAAAGTACCCCTTAATTATCAGCACTGATGTTTGTTATACNTCCATCTCACTACACCCTGATCTCTGGTAGTTGTAGAGAGTAGTAAGGTCTCCCCTCAGCCTCCTTTTTTCCAGACGCAACAACCACAGTTCCCTCACCCACTCCTCATAAGACTTGTTTCTATGCAAAAAGGTGGATATAGGGGATATTTAGAGTTCAAACCAGGACAACAGGAAAACCCTTTCCATGGGTGTCGGTTAACACATACCAAAAGCTCTTTCAAATGTGACAGTTCACACATCCAGCATGCCCGACCAAATCAACAGAAACCCTTTGCTACACTTAAGGTGCTGTCATTTGCTTGAGTACTTTAAATTGAAGCTTGTATGGATATGTCAGATTTGAGACTTGATCAGATATTGTGCAGAGTTCTGTTCTTAAATTAAAGTCCAAGTTGTTGTTTCTGGGAGTAACTTAATAGCAGTAACCTTATGGTTAATCAACCGTGTAGTAAATTTCACTGTACACTTACTGCAACGTAATTATAAAGTGAGCAAAAATATAATGGATGCATTTTGTCAATCTGTGTAGCTGCAAGGTACTTTTTCAAAGGTTATTTTTTTTATTCGGATAAAATAATTTAATACTGTTTTGGCAATTATCCTTTGACTTCATAGATTTTACTGCTGATTCAGGTAAAACTACATGACAGATGAATAAAGATTATAAGCATTTAAGAATACAAAATACCTTCTGCAGCAATCAGAGTCTCTACCCTCGCAGCATAAACCCATTCAGAAAATCACTGAAAATACAGCAAATCTGGGTGTTTAAAGTGGGTTGGAACTGAAAGAGAAGCTTCTCAATACAAAATAGCACTTTTAAAGTACCCCTTAATTATCAGCACTGATGTTTGTTATACAGCACAACCACAGTGACGTGACAACTTTTTTCCCATGAACATTGGCTCAGACCGAATGGATGCACTTGAACTTGCTCCCGTCCCTTCTGTCAATGTCCGAAGGAAACAGGTCTAACTCCTCAGGCCCTCATGGAATAATAAATGTAAATATCCATGTCCATAAAATATTTGTGCATGTATTGGCTAGGTATGTAATTCTTGCTCCTCAACCCACATTCTCTGCCAGTAGCAAAGAAGCCAGCGTGATTTAAAATTGTATGTTTATATACAGAACAAGGCTATAATGCTGCAGCGTAGGCACCTCAGTAATTTTCTGGTTATCTGAAATTCTGTGTGTCCTGCTGAGAGCCAGTGGTGGACCTGTTTCCTCACTTTCCTGATCCTTCTATTAGACCACAGCCTCTACCAGAGATACGCAGGACATGGCATCTTGATGGAAATACATCTTTTTCCCCATGTCTCTGTGAGTTTCTGGGGCAGAGAGTAGATCAAAGCCGGGATTTGGAGAAAACTGGAGAGGGGAGAAAGGGCCGTGTGCTGCAAGGCTGCCTCCTGCATTTCCATCCTGTTGCATGCAAGAGCATAGCCTTGACTGTAGTGGATAATCTTAATAGATTAATAAATAATAGACACAGTTTCCATTTAAGACTATATCTCAATTTACTGAAAAAAAAGCAAGGACTTAATCTTTACTTGAAAGGGTAAACAACCTGAAACAGAAGGTAAGGAGACATAACTTCCCCTCCTCTGAGATGCAGTGTGCACGTCCTCTTCACCTGCAGCAAATGGGTTGGCTTAGCCATGACAAGGGCAAGGGGCAACAGACTGAGTCCATTTCAGGACAGGATTCACATGTCACATGAGAGATGAGATGGATCAGCTTAAGAGAAAAACAGACAAATGCAAGTTTTCTCCAGGAAAATGCTTTTTCTCATTCTGATCATTTTACTGGAGTGGAAAGAGCCGCCTGGACAACTATTTTATGTCTTAAACTGATTATCTTTAATTGAATTATAGCATTAAAGGAGAAATATATACTGGTAAAGATAACTTAAAACAGTCTGGTTTACTTCTTATTTGCAGAAGAAGTAGCAATATTGCCATGACCCACAACAAAACGGATGTGAGTTTGCAGGCTGTACTGATTTGATTGCCTATGTCCAAGGGAATATCCCTTAACCGACTTTTATCATGTGTGATACCCAACTGAATCTCAGTGCATGTTGAGAAGGATCATCCTCCCACTGAACACAGTTGCAAAATATTCCTTGTCTTCAATGGGACAAGATTAGATCCCAGAATTAGGCGGGCAGCATGTGGCAAAGCCTACTCAGCCCAGGAGCATGCACACACATGCATGCATCAATGTGAGTGGAATCACTCTTGCAAAGGATAAACCTTTGCTGTTAATCCCTAGTTGTACATGGATCTCCAGGAAACAAAATTCTTGCAAACTGGACATGTTTGTGGATGACCTGACCTGATGCTCATGAAGCCAGCTAACGTGGGTGAAGCCAGCTAATGTGAAGCCAGCTAATGTGGGTCACCTTACACCAAATAATTACTTTTGCCCAGCCTCTCCCCAGCCAAGAAGTCCTCTGCTGCTCACCTTGGCTGATCCAGTTTCTGGTTTGGAAAGGCCAGAGCTTTCTGCTCCCTCTGCAGGGTCTGGTGAGATGACAAAGCCACATGACGATGAAGCTATTAGGTAGTGTACCAAGCCCAGTTACTGTGCTGGAGCAATCCTCCCTCTTTCTCTTCTCCATAAATCTTTAGTGACCACTGCAGTGAGACTCTTTAGGAAAACAGCATGGGGGGCTTTTGCGGTAAACTTGGCCAATTTATTCCCTTAATGAATTTAGAGCCAGAAAAAGCTGCGCTCAGATACATGCATAAACTGTGCTGGAGTCAACTGTATGGCTTATGCACTTACGGAAAAAAAATAGGGCCCAATATTCATAGTAACATTGCGTATATAAAAAGAATTTGTGGAATTAAGAATAAAACATGAGGCAATTTCTTGATTTGCCCAGGGAATATATGGGAGCGACAAATGTGTAGATTATTCTAAGGTTGTTTTTTAGTGTCATTATCAGATCCAAGAACTGTATATAAAAACACGCAGTCCTTCACATGCTAAAAGTATAGTTTGCTCAAACAACTGTAAAATATTCAGTATCCTTAAGATTAAATATCTGAATATTGCTTCTGAAGGAACAGCTGTCAGCTTAAATCTGAAGTCTAGTTTGTTTACTGGCTGTATTTTATATCTGTTAGAAAATGACACCAAATGGCAATAAAATTGTTGTAAGTATTCTACTGGGGAATATAAATGCCCTTTGGTTACAGTGTACATATCTTTATACATAATTCCAGTATATTTTCCCTAGAATTATGTTAAATATGTAAAAAGCCTTTTCTCATAAAGGTAAAAATGCTAGATGTTTCCAAGCTGTAATTTAGCATTAGTGTCAAGATTGCTTCAGAAAATAAGCTACGGTTACTGTTTCATTCTTTTTAAGTGTCACTCAGCATACCGTATCTGATCTTGTATTCAAAATAAACTTATATGATTTTATTCACTTTTCCAGAAGTGCAAGAGAGTTTAGAGATAATTTATAGCACATGGATTGATGTAAACAGCTTAAACTAAGTAATTGGCTAGTCACCTATGCTGTCTTATCCTGTTACTACTAGGTACTTCTCAAGTAATTAGGGGAAACAATACTCTTTTATCCAGTAAGTTTAAATTGGATGAATCCTTGATATTTGTGTTGGTTTATTTGATAGATAAAATCATACTATACAAAAACTTTCTCTACAGTGCTGCGGGTTACTAGGGCTATAATAAGAAACTGATTTTTTGCTGAGTTAAAGTGACTTATCTTTGCCCTTTTAATAAGAAATCCACTCCAGTCAGCAAAAGTCAAGATAAAAATCACTGGGTTGGTGTTATCACCATGTAGACAGCAAACATATACCACTATCATTAACTTTTTCTGTGCATGGATTTCAAATACATTTTAAATGCTAAAACTCAATAATTTCCTGTATATTACAATAACATAAGATTAATGAATAAGGAAAAGCATGAAAAGTAATTTATTTTGGGAAGGTCATTCCTTGGTTAGCCAACACCTAAATTGAATACTATAAAGGAGAAATATATTATAGGTAAAAAGGAAAATGGGTTTTACTGAATGTGAATTCTTTGAGTTTTACAATCCTTATGATAAAAGGACTGCACTTCCAAGTTTAACCTCTATAATTTTTATGCTACATACATAAAAAAAAAATTCTTTTAATTCAACATTTCTAGGGCAATTTATACATGTCACTTCTACTTAACGTTCCTTTTGAAACAGTTATTTTTGCCTCGTGCTTATGAAACCTATAAAACTATTTTTCATACCAGGCATCAAATTTCTACATATACTAGCAAAGTTGGACCTTTAATGGGAATATCATAATTAAAGAAATAAGTATTTTAAAGAAGTTATTGCATAGAGAGACACTTATTCCTGGCTAGTGTACTCCTGCATACAGCACTTACAAACTGGCCTTACCTACTGCAAAAGTTGAAAGGAAAGTATTTTTCATGTGAGTGTTTTGACTCCTTGGCTTAAATGAAGTTCACACTGAAGTGCTTTGCTAAATTAGGGCTATGAGAAAATCTTGCTTTCACTGAAATAAAACAAAGTAGGATGAGGTTGTGAGTATAACATAAACTCCTTATGAACATCCAAGGATTTTAAAGTAAGATTATGCAAAATTCCTCTTATGCCTGTCAAAGAATATCTGCAGATACAGAAATACATCTGAGGTTGAAGTAACCAGGAGTAAAACACGTGAATTTGAGGAAGAATTTGGCCCCCTGATTTAAATACTGTTCTCATGTCAGTGTGTTTGACAAGAGATATACTGCCACCCCAATAACCCAGAGCTCGCCAGCCTGCACACGCACCTCAGTTAGCTGAATGTTAAGAACCTATTGATTTTGCTGGCGGTACCCTCTCAACAACATCTATATTTGCACATGCTTTTTGAAGTTATTATCATTTCTGTGTTGGTTTCTGCAAAATTAGTCTTTCCCCTTGTTGTGCGTATTATTTCTGAAGAACACCTTCCAATACCAGCAACCATTATGCTGTAATAGCACAAAGCATTACACATCCGATGGAGGTATCTTGGTCCCCAAATGTCTGAATTAATGAGGTCCCACTGCAGTAATTAGGAATAGGTGTTAGGGCTCTTTCAGGTATGTTTCCTGAAAGTCACAGAAATGAAAATATTAAAGGTTTTTCATTTTGCTGTCTTCAAAGTTACATGCCTTCAGAGTTTCTTAATAGAAGTGAACAAACAAACAAAAAGTTACACTGAAATAATTACATTTTCACCTATGGTATGTTACCGTAATAAAAATCATGACTGGAAGGAAGGGGGTGCATGTAATCCCCAGTTCCTACATGCTGTTGAATTACTCCTTGTATTCTGCAGTTGTATAATAGCACTAGCCCACCAAAACAAGAGGAAAAAGAAGTGAAAATTGTTTTTTTTCTTGCTCTGTGGACTCTGCAGGCAAGGTAGATGTACATACAAAGGTAAGACACGTCATACTTGCCACAGACCTCCCCTGTTCCTACAGGCCATGTTCCTACAGTCCCAAGACAGCATTTCGTACAAACATCTTCCCTCTGGTGGGAGAAATAGGCTTGCCGATCATGAATAAAGAGGAAAGGCAGCTGCAATTTCTACAACAGGGAGATAATAGGTGACAATCTCTGCCCTTGCCACTGTGGAAGAAGCGCCCTCGCTCCTTCACCACTGCTGGTTGAGTGAGAGAGGAATGAAAAGCAAAAGGGGAGCCTGTCTTGTTTCTTCTGGTGAAGTGGTGTAATCATTCTGGCAGAAAAATGGATAAGATTATGAAATCAGATTATGTAGGTGAACTTCTGGAAGAGAGAAGTGTTGTTTACACCAAAGGGCGGTCCAAATAAATACATGGAAACCGACAATGAATAAATTGAGGCTGGAGAAGAAGAGGAGACTTCTGACCAAATAGATTGTAAGGGTCCAGAAAAATCTTTCCATTGAACCACAGGGACAAAATACCTAAACTAGAGAAGGTTTAAGTAAACTAAACTACTTGAAACTCTATGACTAGCTCTAACTATTCAGACTGAATGAGTTGTCCACAGAAGCACCAGGCTGGACAGATTATCCCAAGAACCTCATGTAATCTTCATTTCCTACATCCTTAAAAGCTGTAATTAAGGTTGCGATACAACCTTTCAGCTCCGAAACAATTTTCTAACCCCACTCAAGTACAACTGCTTGTCTAGCTGCAGCAGAGGCAAAAAACCTGTTCCTGAGGGGCAGCAATAGCAGCACGGGGTGAAACTCAGGTGTATTTGCCCCATGACAGCAAACCTCTCACTAGCCAGTGTACAGTTTTAAAATTCATTAAATTGTAGAATATTCCTAATTTGAAACTGAAGTAGAAAGCCCTGACCTATAAAATACACAAATGTATAATTACATCCATTATCAGCTAAATGTAAGATATGTATGTAAGTTTTACTGCAATTATTAGTTAAGCACATTTCTTACATGTAATTGTATTTAGATCTACAAGTAAAAATGCTGTAAAGCATGCACTGGTCTCCTAAATCACATATGCAGCTTTCAAGAAAATGACATAAGGACTCAACCATGTAGATTTTAGGGATAGACTATGTTGTGATCTGGTGCAAGAAACTGCATAGAAGTCCCTTCAGCCATCAGCACTGCGCAGTGCTCATTTTGAGGATGCTGATCATCATCAGTTCAGAAGTTGGAAGCTTCTGGGAGGCTCACCTGGGAAGACAAGATTACATTGTATGGGAATGCACTTTTCCTCTCTCAGAAATACAGAAGGGATTAATGAAATGAACCAGTGCACTGGGTTAAGATCGCTTCGGGTGTTCGAAGGCCCTCCTTCCACAGCCTTGTGGAAGCTGAACAAAACGTCACAATCGAAAAGCTGAGAATAACTTAATTGGGAAAAACCATTCTGCAAAGAGCTACTGTTTGTAACAGGTGGAAAGTAGGAATGAGGCTGCATTGTTGACCTCGAATAGGGAAAAGGCGTTCTAGCAAAAATCTAGCCAATGGTTCTTTAACAGACTTAGGCATGGACCTGGATTTGTCGGTTTCTTTGTTTCAGTAATTAAGTTCTACTTCAGGTAGGCCACATGCCTTCTCTTGTTTTCTTTGGCCAGCTCTAAGATTCTTGTGTCTTCACTCTGGTGCATCACAAGTTCCTGGGACAGAGAATTATGTTTGGATTCCTTGAGGAGAGTTTCCTTTAATTTTTTTTTTTAAAGGCCAAATAGGGCACAGACATTATGAATAAAATCTTTTAACGAAGAAAACAGTCTTGAAACATTAGAGGAGCAGAAGCAACATCTGCCTCATGCTGGAAAGATGTACTTGAACCTTCACCTTAGAAGCGAGCAGCTGAAAACCTTGTACTTCAGCATCGTTTGTGCCAGTCTTCTATGGTAAACAGATAGCTGTGATGATGCTCCCACTTCTTATCTGGGCAGGTAAAGTAATATTCTTTCACTCTACTTTCTCTTAGATGCCAATTTTTTTTTAAAGATCTCTCAACACAAGAACAAAGGCAACAAGGAAATGCACTCCTTCCAAGCATTTAGAACAAAAATGACAATGCAATGAACAAAACACAGCCTACGAAACAAGTAATGGTCAATACTTCTTCTTAAAACCATCCTGTATTGCATTTCAGTGCACAAGCTGCAAACAACATCCAGGATTCAATCTAAAACTTGTAAGATGCCAGTAAGTAATCTAACTGTGCCTTAGCTCTGAGTATCTGAGGAAAAACTAAGTGAATGACCATACCTGTAGTACTATCTGTATAATAAATGTGCACAATACTTGCACTGTATGTTTATATATAATAATTCCTATACAGAATGACCTTATGCAGTTCTAAGCAATATATATTTATAAATAATCTCTGTGTGTATAGTTTCAATGTGTATCTTACATAATTGCCTTTAAATGGCTCTATAAACCATACTAAATTGCTACTTTGCACTGCAAACACATTAACTCATTGATTTTACACTGCTGTTTAGGAGTGAGGTCTTCCTATGAAGAATGATCTCCAGAGGTCCCTTCCAACCCCTAACATTCTGTGATTCTGTATATTTCGTGCAGGGTCAGGAAGGTCTGTTTTCCTGTTTTGACGCTGATCTGCTTCTGAAGTGCACGCCTTTGCCTTCAAAGTCTGCAGGTGAGGAGTCTGCTTGGACCTACCTCAATGATAGCCCCATCAGGTAGCCTGAGGAAGTGCCTGTAGAGCTCCTGGAAGCCGCTGAGGTGAACAGTGTAGACAGAGATGTGAACCGTGGTGCTTCCTCTCGAGGTAGCTGCAGAGTCAGGGATTTCATCCTGGTGCTGGAGGTCACAGCTGGAGACACCAGCCTTGCTGCCCTGGTCCTTCCAGATGTAATCAGACACTGCCACCTAGTGAGACAGAAGGCCC
>VZSC01014906.1:321277-369920 GCA_013398225.1 Steatornis caripensis
CACACACACACACACACACACACACACAGAGTTCCCCCCCACCCCCCACCAAAGGCACATATTTAATTAACTTCTGGCAAGAGCTTAACCGATTTAAAATGATTTTACAATAAATCTGCAAAGCCTATACCATATGCAGTGCTTGCACACAGTTCTCTACTACATATTTTTTTATGACATAGATCTAAATAGAGGAGATAGACAAATCCCTAGTGTATATTCTATAAAGTTAATTCTGCACAGATGAAGCTGTAATTGACTCCCATATTAACCAAAAGTAGGGAGATCAAGCAGGGTAGGTTAAACAATAAAATGGCAATGCTGATTAAAAAAAAAAAAGAAAGCTTCCCAAGAATTTCGAGAACTAGTATTTGTATTTCTCTCTCTTTGAGAAGCCTTTGTGCCTGTACCCACAAGCACTTTTTAGTCTCTGATCTCTGTACAGTATTAAAATGACCTTGTGCTACTAACTGAATTGTAGATGAGGCAGGGTAAATAAGGTGTATTTTAGTGCATTGTATAAAGCTAGTTTATTGACCCGGTTACCTAGTTTCCTGGTCTGCTCTAAACACGTTTCTTGGATAGGTTGGTACCTCCCTGTGTCAGCAGGAATTTTCATTTAACCTTTTTGGTGTTAATTCTTTATACAGGCTGGGCAAAATTAAAGACTTTAGATGGATCATAGCACACCATTAAAACATGTCTTATCTTTAACTAGAACTGATGATGAGAAGCGTTATTTTTATACTCCCACTGAAGTGCAACCTTTTTAACCCTTCACTTCTGCAAGACCTTTGCGTCATTCATTTTCTCCCATGAGATGCTACTCCTGTTTACAGTAGAAAGGGACTGGCTATAATTTTACATCCTTACAATACACCAGCATTCTCTTCCCAAATATTTCTACTTAACGCAGAGGAAACAACTCTTTTGCAGGTCTAGCACATGCCTTTTGTTTCAAGAAAATGTATTATATCATTGGCTGAAATTATTGGAACTCATCCATGAAGCTAGCCATAGGAAACCTCTAATTTAAGATAGGTGCATCAAAACCTTATTTTGGATAGTTTTGCTTTTGCTTTTTGCTGAAATGGAGAGCTCAGATTCTTACAAGAGATCCCAAAATCACCAGATACAAATTTCTGCCCACCCCCCACTTGGGAAAAGTTAGATTTAGTTCAGTTTGCTTGCGTTCCAGTTCACATTTCCTCAGCTGTTCTTACGCATTACGAGCAATCGCGTAACTAGCACAGTGTGCCAACACCATGATCCTGACGTGCACACTGCTATTCTGAGCAACTGCCTTAGGAGAGGGTTGGTTTTAGGTGAGTTAAGAAAGGAAGATCACACGGTGGAAATTATCTTCGATTCTTCTCCAGGAACAACAGAAAACTTCATTTCAGTGCCAGCTTTAATTTGCATCAGTCCTAAAAGATTTCATACATTTTAAAACAAGGAAAGGTCATCTGAAATTTAAGGTAAAATAGGAACAGTCCGAATTTCCCACACTAAAGCCTCTGGGGTTAAAAGGCTTTCATTCAGAACAGCTTTTAGGAACACACAGCAGCTACAAGGACAGGACAAACCCTGCATTTTCTTCTACCTACAACACAAACATGTCTTGCACAGCTGTCATATGCAGTTGCTCTGTAAGAATTAAGGCGGCCAATGCTCTCATGAAAGCAGAAAGGCAACCTCTGTTGGGACAGCGTTGGCCAGAGCAGGGACAAACAACTGCAAGAGCTGCCACACCACAGCTTGTGAAATGAGAACAAAGAGCCCACCACAGTTACCCTCCTCTCTCATTCCAGTGTCTCACAACAAGAGCTCTGACCTGTGCAATCAAGAGCACTAAGCCCTTCCTGGCCTCATTTCTTCTCCCTGATCTATGACTTGAAGGAAGAGAAACGGCTCAGACAGATAGCTCAGAAACTCAGTCTGCAGAGTATCCACACAGCAAATGGGATTATATCTGTCGTGATCCTCCTTTCTTCACAATGAGAACAATCAGCCATTGGAGGAACGTTCCTAGGAATTCCTCAACTTTGGACACTTTTAAGATTCAGCTGGACAGGGTGCTGGGCCATCTTGTCTAGACTGTGCTTTTTGCCAAGACAGGTTAGACCAGATGATCCCCGAGGTCCTTTTCAACCTGGTATTCTACAATTCTGTAATTTTATGCTAGATGCATTTTCCCATGTACAACTTGCTTCCTTTCTTAAGTGTTTTCCTCCCTCCTGAATCAATCCCACACATTCCTCTGCTTGTTCTCTGACCTTCATCGTAGCCCACTTTCATTAAATCTGCTTGTCCTTCTTTGTGTTTGTCCCTACAAACAGGTAGGTAGGCTTGTTTACCATGTGTTTTGCAAGCTGTGTTCACTGTGCAAGTTTTGTTCACTGTGAATACCACATCCTTCTCTGCAGCTCTGTTTTGCCCATTTGCGCTGTGAGCTCTGGGGACAAAGATATACACGCTGTGCTCGTGCAGCACAGCAGACAGCATGGACCTTAGACTACCTTCACACAAGGAAATTACCACACGTATTTTCAATCAGTGCCAGAGCTGAGTGTAATTTACAACACATAATTACCATGATGGAAGCCAAAGGCACGTCACTCAAACCCTTGTGCTTGAACAAAGCTTTGCCTTCTCAAGGCAAAGACCTCCTTCAGGAATTCCCAGCTCTGGGTGCCATCTCTGTGGCACCATATCCATACAGGACCAGGTACAGCCTGAGGAGCCTCTGTCTTGCCACCTACCCTGAGAGCAGACAGATCTGCAGGGTAGTAGGCGTCAACAGACCCGCCTGACCTGTTGTCACATTTCAAGATCTGGCGAACTCGCTCTAAGGATACTTATGTGCCTAGCCAAGGGCACGTGACAATGTGATTGTCATGTCCTCACCTCCCTAAAAGCACAGCCTGATCATCAGACAACTGGGAGTGAAACAGCACCAGCAAAACTGATGGTGCTGTGCTGAGCTGTGTTGCCTTGGCCCGGCGTAGGCACAAGTAGAAAGGAGGGAAGCAAGATGCTTGGCTAGAGCATCATTCATTGGCCCTTCCTCAGAGTCATCTGGTAGCATGAATTTGCCTGAAGGCAGACTCTGCGGTGAGATATAACGGCTGAAAATCAAACCCAGGAAAGGAAAGAGCAGCACCGGGGGTGGCTGTGGATTTAGACACCCCAGCTTTGAAGGACCGTTCAATTTCGTCCTTACTAGCACCATCTTAAAGTATTTGGCGGATGGATGTCCACTGCCTGGAAACTTTCAGAACACATTTCTGTGAAGTGATAGGTCACTAGAGAGCTGTTGTGGCCTACATAACCTGAAGTAAGCTCCAAAAGTAAACTCAACTGTCATCTGAAATTTCTATCATTAAGTTAATCAAAAATGTCCATTCATTTCTACAGGAATACAATATGAGTTAATAAATCCACCGAGACAGGCTAGTCAAGAGACTGTGCATATAGGACACGTCAGAGGAACTGAAGTTAGCTATGATCTAGATTCACAAGGGCTGACAAGAAACCACAAAATGCCAGAGCAGCGTACAGTAATCCTTAAATGAAATTCATCTTTCAGCAGAAAAACACATTAAGGATGGTAATTCAATGATAAAAGAGGCAGGCCAGAACAGGTTCAAATGCTGAATATTTCACAACATAACTTCATTAAAGCAGGAGTGCGAGGTTGTTAATCGCTTTATAATAGTTCAGCTTGAAATGAGGTCTGATGTGAATGCCCTTACAGCTTATTTGTTTGTATTATTATAATCACAAAATGTTACATCAACCTAATGCAAATATACAGTTTTCACTGGTCTTTATGGTGTTGGTTTTTTCTCCTTTCGATCCTCCTGTCTTTGTGCGAGTATGCAAAGGGAAGAACTGGCAGGAAGGGTCATAAATTTAGGTCAGATCAGATGATTCAGTAAGTCTCGTGTGGGTTTAAGTCTTATTAATAATTTTAATACATTCTTCCTTGACAACAATGATTTCAATCACTGCTTCTTTAACGTACAGTGTGACGTAAAAATACAGACTTTTAAAGGAATGGAACATGCTTCTCATACAAGGAAGGTAAATTATGTCACCCTTTGGAAATTAAAGTACATAACCTAGAACAGGCAAAAATACACTTGTAAGTACAAATACAAATGTACTTTGTTGTATAGCTACTTCATGCCATACGAAGTGTATAGAAATATGTTACTGAAGCAGAACATGATAACATTTTAAATACAAATATATTACTAAATGTGTATTTATAAATACATTACACACATGATACACAGCTAATTACTATTAATATTTCCAAGGTCAGGGTACATAAAAGCTATGCTAGTGCATAATGGTATTGTGAGGTTTTCCACTGTCTGACAGCTTTTGTAAAAGAAGCAAGAAAAAGAGAATTCCTCAAATTTTCTGAGCTACAGTGGGAATGAGAGGAAGACTGACCTTTATTTCTTAAAAAAAGACATCAGCATAAAAAAAAATCTTTAAAAAAAGTTGAGAAATATGCATATCCATGTGTGTCCAAACATTTGATTATGAGTAGCACTGATTCTTAACTGCTTGCAGCGTCATTATTATTAGCAATGTCATGTGAATCAATTCCAGCTTCATGCATTGCAAAATGTATACAAAATATTTGAAAGCAGCATTCAAAGAAAGTGCATAAAATGAGCAATGCAGACCAAACAAACCAGCTGAGAATGGGCAGAACTGGGAGCTGGTCATGACAAATAATTAGCAAAAGTTACAAGCTGTTAACTTTAGGCAAAAGGGCAAAAGTGTTGAAATTACAGAAGAAAAGACATCAAAAGTCAAGGGTGCTGTATTTACTTCAAGTAACTTTCATAAACATGGTAAGTGCATTTTCTGTGGTAAGAGTTGTAAATATGGGAATTGCTTTCCTGGAGGCAATCTTTGTTAAACCAGCATAGCTCTACAATTAAAAAAACAAAAGCTGGCTATTATTAACCTCTGAGGGAAGCTCAGCACCCGGTAAGAGTTGCGAACCCCATCTCTGGCACACTGTTGCTAAAAACCTTGCCAGCATCTCCACCAGAAGAGTTAATGCCTATGTCAAAGTTATCATGGTGGCATCCAGGTCCAGGTGATGTCACCACTGAATCTCATGCAGGACTAGTTGTAACAGTGGGGAAGATTTTCAAGCCACTGTAGGAAGGATGGGGTACTTTACAAGAAGTGAAAATGAACTTGGTTTGAATAAATCACAAAACTGGGGAAATGGAAAGCAAAGGCATGAACAAGAGGAGCTGTTAGGGCTGCCAAAAGTCGTATCGTCATGAGAAAGTCATGACCAGTAACACCAATACCCCTCACATTTAATCCTTAAATGTACAAATATAAGTATGTACACATGCTTATACATATATAGCATGGTATGGTGGGGCGATACCATGTGCTTTCATGCCTGAGGTGATAATGAAGCATGCAAGTGTCTTGGATTAGGAAAGGCCTTTGGTCTGCTGTTGGCAGAGGACCTCTGCCAGGCACGCATGGCGTAACAGCCGTACTCTGATCTACGGAGCTGGATCAGCAGCAAATGCCTTTGAACCAGTGCGATAACCCCACCTACAACTGCCTGTAGTAACTCTGCAGATAGATAACTTGTTTCTAAATCGTCCTATTTATGAACATAATGGACCAACATAATGGACCAGTAGTATCTGGGAATTGTTTATTTCAGTCAAATTATGAATGCCTGAAGCATTGTTGTTACAGTCTTCCCTGATTTATTTAATAAACTGACATGGACAGACTGAATGATGAAAATAACCATATACAGAGAATAACCTCTTTGTAAATGACTGAGGAGAAATTCCAGAATAGATTTATGGCAAGCTGCTCGGTATTGTAACACTAGGAAGCAGCGGAGGGTCTTTTTGTTTCTGAATTGCGATAGCATCATGTTTATGGATATGTCAAAATGAACAGCAATGCAGATCTTTTCTAGGGGATGATTTTGATCTCTTGCTTTTACTCATTACAAAGCACAGTCACGTATTTCTTAGCCACTGTGCACCCATTGCTAGTGTAGTCTGCTGCTTACCATCCCATCATTTCAAATCTAAGTCTTACATGGTTTTAAGTCTCCGCACTTGAGTCATCCATAAATAATATACAAACCCAGAAACAGACTCTTTTAAACAATAATAAATTTGGAAAAGAATGTCATCTCAAGTATTAAGTCAAGGAAAACTGATATTCAATTCAGCAAAAATCTTAGTGAGTGAAAATTAAAAGCCGCAGCTTTCTTGCATTTCCTTATGCATAGCAGTGCCTTTGTCCATTGATTTGCCCTAAGGAAAGGAGATAAAATACATTCCCTTCCTATTCCAGAGAATCCTGCTGCATTCCAAGCCCAGAATGGGTTTGGTTCAGATGAGTAAGAGAAATCTCTCTCCACACCTCATTTCCCAAATTTATAAGGGATGCTGGAATCTGTTACTTAAGAAAGCATCTTCAGTAACTTCAGACAGATAGGATTTTATATACAAAAGTGTTTAGGAAAAGCTATTTTCCCTATGGTAGTCAGGATTTTGATGCATACAAGGGCATATCTGTGTAAATAAGTGTCTGCTGTTCATTATCTGCTCATCAACATTTGTTATTCATTACTCATCTTTTTACAAATGTAATGCAGTCAGAAAGCAGAAATAATACTATATGACTTTGGTGACCAAACATACACCAGAAACAACAAATAATAAATAGATAAATAGAGCAGTTCATCTTATGGGATAAAATTTGTCCACAGAAGACATTCTGCAAAAATTTGTGAACATAGCCCTAACAGTTCTGTTGAAAAACAATGAGGTTCAAGAAGAATCTGTAAAGAAAAAACAAAGGAGCTAAGCTTGTCAATTAACCTATTTGCAATGAACATTTTATCTTGGGCTTTTACCATTTGGAACAGATTAAACACAGAGAAGAGACAGTTAAAAGAAATAGGTCTGTGTTCACAGATTTCATTCACTATGTCCAAGACCATGTGCATACAAGGTGTATGTCTGGGTATGAGACACGCTTTTACCCACCTGTGACTTCTGTCATGTGGACAGATCTGTTCCTGGCAGCTAAATAACATTTTTAAATCTGGATTGCTACATGGGCAATAAATCAGCTGAGAACTTAAAATTTAAATACATTGGACAGCTGGCTTCTAGTTGCATCTTCTCCAGCTTCAGAAAATTTCCTCCTATAAAGGCAGAGGAACTGTGTATCCTTGTGCCAGTTGGGTACAGCTTAGTGTGAACTGTACTTTCGTGGAGGGTGTCTTTTCTTGGATATCTGACCAAGTCTGGATTTTAAACATTATTTTTTTAAATAGTCTTCAAACAATAGCAAAATTGCCATGAGGTTTTTCTAAGAATCAAAATTTTCTTAATTTGCCTGCTTAGACCCACCTTTCTTCTCAAGCAGATGGAAGGGGGCTAGGAAAAAGAAGGTGAAAGTGGAAAGCAAACTTCAACAGTTTTGGTAAAACATATATGAAAATCTGTGAAGGGTGGTTGCCCCATTTCAGAAATATTGTTATTTTTCTGTAATCTTTCAATAATACTAATTAGTATACTGACTACTCCGTCATGGACATTAATTATTAGCAAACAGATTTACCACACAGGCATCTAGAAACTCTCACTCGAACTGCAGCCCCGTTGCTACAGCTGTCCTACAGACAGGTAGCAATGGGCTGCCCGCAGAACAAAGAGTTAACAAACTATGGCAAGATCAAAGGAATAGCCATATTAGCACATATATGTGGTTATTTGCTTTAACTGTCCCTAAATTACCTTATCTGTTTTTCCAAATAATCACCAGTAATTAGCTGCAGAGCTAGGCCAGGGGAGGGAGAACTGAAGGAAAAGTTTCACAACCATCTTCAAGGTAGGAGGGACAGTAGTGGAAGGGCCTGGCATATTTGTGTAAGAATTTGATGTTCCATGGCAGTAAAACAAATGCTGGTTTCATTGTAGAAAAGAAGGGAAGGAAGAAAATGAAGACAACAAAGGTTCTGGTCTTCCTTTGTGGTCAAGATTGGCATTTCCCATTCCCATCCCATCCCTTCTGCCATCTTCACCCCAAGGATCTTTTTTTGTGCCTCCACAGGGCCAGCACCCCAGTTACAAGCTCAACAGAACCTGATCCAAAAGTGTCTCAATTCCTAAGGCATTTCCTTGTTCTCAGTTTACTTCTTCCGTTTTCTGCACCAGGGTTTTATTTTTGGCTCTTGCAAACATTTTAACCATGCCTGTTACTGATGCTTTTCTAGATACCTAGAAGTAGAATTCTACTGTAGGAAGTCGATAAATGGTCAAAGATTCAGGGCATTTGCATAAGCCTTCAAAACCAGTTGGATCTGCAAAACTTGTCAAAAGAACTTGCAAGGTCAGGCAGCTTCCTGGGGTTCTCTACCAAGAGGCTCTAAGCAATGCCTTTGTCCCTGTTTGAGTTAAGAAACCAGATAGCAAAAATTCTTCTGGCAATGACATTTCCCACTTGTAGCACGGTATTGCAAAAAGAGCCCCCTTTGTGGTATTTCAGCAGTTCTGCCTTCAGTTCAAGCAGGAACCATGAAATGTTTTTTTTTACAAAGTAATATTGACTGCTAGGAAACCTAACAAATGGTATATGGTTCAGCTTCAAGTTTTGGGCAAATGTGTGGCATGATTTTCTGTATGGAAGAAAGGTTCTGTTCGTATTTGATTTCACCCCAACTAGTTTGCCCTTCCTGAATCAAAAGTTACTGTCTCAGATATCCAGAAACAATTGCATTGTACTGTTGAATTTTACGTGCTTGGTTTGGAGGAAAATGTTTCAGTGTACTGTGACCAATTGTCTATTACGATGAAGCTTATTATTAATGGAGTGTACTTTTATACCCTTATTTTTTCCTCCTTAGAAGATAGCAGAGTTCAGCATCCGATAAACATGTAAATTGCATTTTTCTTTTCACACAGGACAGATTTCAACTTCTGAACCAGCAGTCAACAAAGATTCCCCCAGCTGCTGGGAAAAAAACTAAGTATTTATGAAGAAAGGCATAGTAAGATCAGAGGGAAGCCTGTCATAAAAATGCACATTGCATAATACATGATGGATCAGTTCTATTATTTAACTTTTGCATAGATATAACAATACAGAGATATGCTAACCATCATAGTCAGCATTAATTTACAGTGGGAAAAATAATTAGAATCCCACTTTTTCTGAAGAATGGAGTGAAAATGTAAACAATGCTTCCCTCCAGGCAAGTGCTTTATCAAGTTGACAGGTGCATTTGAATTTCCATGGGTGGGGGACATAATAGGTTATTTATGTGTCATTTTAATAGAAAGGCCCAACCATCAAGATGGACGGGAGACTTTATCAGTACTGCTGTTTGCAACTAATCCACCAATTTAATACCCCATGAAAATACCTGCAACAAAACCTGGACATTTTTCTTTTCCACTCCATTATAGGCAAATCAATATGGCTGCTATTCATCTCAAATCTTTGGCTGAGCAGGTGCCCACTACACAGAGCTCCTCACAACTCTGATGCATCGACAGAGCTGCATAAGCACGGAGACTTTGACTTGTGGTGCAAGTAGTGACTTCAAGACAGGATTGCTTCAATCACTGTTTCACTCCCAAATACAAGTAAGCAAGTAAAAAAACCTTGCTGATTTTTTTTTTTTTTTTTGAGAGGAAGGAGATGACAACTCACTAAGTTGTGGCATGGACCCTTGCAGGGTGTCTCTACCAGTCAAGACTTCTGTGCTGTCTGCTTTACTTTCCTTTTGGAGCATGAAGCTTCCTACAGTAATGGTAGTTGTTGGATGGGCCAAAGCAGTGAGCCTCCTGCACTGAGTACTGCAGTAGTGTTTCCAAGTTGCAGCTGTGGGCTGAGATCTGCCTTGTGCGAGGTGACGTGCAGAACAAAAACACAGCTCTGCCCCCACAATTCAGGTGCAATCAAGACCCAATCCTGCCAGACGCTTTAATATCCCATCAGTTTAGTGACAGATTTGTCTTGGAAACTTTGACTTTTGATCAAGGTTACCAACTTAGCTCTTTAGGATGGATTATTTTCCGTGTGGATATGGTATTCACATCGACGCAAACATGCAGATACTCGATTGTTAATATAACAATATCTTGTTTAATTGTACTAATAATTAAGTATTCTAATACAGACAGCAACAGGTTTTATTTTTAACACTAAAAAATACAGCGCAACTTTTGAGAATTTTTTATTACTGTAATTGTATTTAAAGTAGACACACTCTAATTTTGACAAATGAGTGGCATATACTTGGCTGTGGAATAGCCACAAGCCAGAAAAACATCATGCACCTTCTAGATGTAACAGGTTTATTTACATAGATTTGCTATGAAAAAGAAAGATGCTAAAAGACGCTCCAGACACATGCTCTTGTGCATTAGCTCTGCTGCCCTTTTTTGTCCTGTTGGACTGTGAGGTTCTTCGACACATAACCCTGGTCTGACCCAGAGTAAATTTGGTAGTCATGCTCCAATTTCTTCTTCTTCCCTCCTTGCTATCTTCATCTGTACTAGCACACAGCTTCCCCCTATACTTTTCTACACAGCTATTCCTGCCTCATTTGTAACACAGAGCTTACACTGACAGATCCGCAGTTCTTCACTGGGGTGTGCGTGTGTGTCTGCACAGTTAAAGTCTGGCCTGATACACACAAGAAAAAAGGTATTTTTCACTAGGAAATATTTCAAAAAAACTTTGTCAAGAGCTGAAGGTTTTCATTATTACAAATCCATCCTCATCTGCGTGCAAAAGTTCAGTTTCCAGATTCATGACCCACCAGGGTCTACATGGACTGGAAAGACAGTCCCTGGTGATCTTGAAAAGCCTTAGAAGAGATCTAAGGAGCATAGAGGTAATGAGATCATCCACCATTCCCATGTCCATTCAGAAGCATGTTCTAATTCTGTAGAAAGAATTCTTTCCTAAGAAACGCAGGTACAGCTCCAGAGATGTTACAAGGATATAACTGGGAGTATCTTCATGCCCTCTGGGTAATTTCAGAGAATGACTACCCCCGAAACTTTTTGCAAAAGCAAGAATTTCACAACATAAATTTGATTAAAAACAGGCCTGGGACATTTCCTATGCTCAGCCTTTTAGTGTGCAAAGCTCATGCATCCCTGTGATTAATTAGGAAATATTACTCATAGTAAGATTCAGTTATAATAAAATGTATGTTGCCTGAACATAACGTCTTAATAACCTTCAGAAATAGTCACTGCCTCATTTTCCTCCCACTACTTCTGACTTGGTGACCATGTTTTCTGGTAGGAGGACAATGCCACTTCTCGCACCTGCAGAAAAGGACTGTGTACTGTCTTCCCTCGCAGGGCGTGTGGTTGAACCCCTGATCCAACATAAAAGAGGAGGTCCAACTCCAGGAAGCAGAGGGTTTGCTGCACACAACTGCCTCGTTAGCCTGAGAACAAGCAACACGAGATCGGCAACATGATGCATTGCACAGATACTCCCCACAGCACCAGCTTGCAGGAATAACTTTGAGCAGCCCAGAACTGCAGTTGAAACGAGGGCAGCTGAGATAAGGTTGCTGCTGCCTGGGCAATTTGACCACGAGAGCCCTCTCTCGTGGGTGTCATTCAAGAGCTTACAGGAGACAGGTTGTAGGCCAGATGAAATTCTCTGGGAGCACTGCTGAGCAGTCGCACATGGGCCGGGAAAAAAGAGCCCTGGGAAAATCATGGATCAGGAGAGCACAAATGGCATCACTTGAGCCCTCGGTCTGCAACCGAGGAGGAGATAGTATCTCTTCCTTATGTGAAAGCACCTTGTATTTTGCTCATATATTACCACAAGAAGTACATCACAAGCTATAAATGGTAAAGCATGGGAAAGAAACCCAAATAAATTACTTTGCTTAGTCTTTATTAATCTACTAAAAGGCAGCTCAGTCTGTGTAGAAGACTACAATAGCAAAGAAGCACAACCGCAGGATGTTGGGTTGGCAAAATGAACAAAACTGGAAGTCTGAATTTTAACAAAGTTTTATACCAGTGTGTATTTTTTGCTCTGCTTGGATAGTGACTCCTTCCACAAGTCACATAAGGAATGTCAGCAGTATGTCAGTGCACTATCCTCATTACATCAGCAGATACTGGAAAGGAAGTTGACTGTTTGCTCCCTAATGGTTTTGCTGCAATTTTGATAGCTTAATAGATGACAGGCTTAGTCTCCACTCACAGAACTAATAAGAGATCTGCTATTTTATACTAGATTTTTGCTATGTAGTGAAGGTATAAAAAAAGGTGAACACCGAAAATTATTTTTGCCTGACTAAATGTAAGTTGATTTATGCTACATGAGAGAATACAAAAAATAGCACCTGTAACTGAGATGTTTCCTTTCAAAAGGGCAAACTTTGAGAAAATTATTAGTAAAATCACCAAAAGATCTTTAAAAATACATATATCGTGGCTTCAGCATTTGTTCTAAGTAAATATTACACCTCTTACAGTGGGATTTGTATCACATTTTATAAATCTTTAATTTCAATAAAAAATGTACAATCTATAGTAGTTCAGATAATACATCAAAGTAATTTCATATCTTATTAAAAACTATTATGTTTTCTGCTTTGCGTGTGTGTTTGATTCACTGTAACTTTGCTGCTTTTATGCTGGTGTAGCTTCTTTGATCAAGTTAAATTAGAGTAAGTGACAGCAACACAGGAATGAATCATGTTCATACATTTTACGTTATTTAACTGTATCCGGAACATTTCCCAACTTAGTAGAACAAAGTATCAGTCAACAGAATGCTAAGCATAGAAAAGCATCTGCCAAATTGTTTTCGTATTCAAGAGGAAAAGGGGCAAGTGTACGCAAGAATAGTGTAAGGCCTTCTTAAGTCAGCAGAGTTAATAAACACTTCGCTGATACTGTTCAAGGATTGAAATCACCAAGAAATAAAGCTTGTTTCCCTATACTGCTTGCCTAAAATTGATTCAACTATTCTCCCCAGTTTTTTGGTACGTGTAAGAAGTGTGAGTTTCCAATCAGGACACTCTGTACCATTTCTTAGCTCTTTGCTGGTTCTTTTTCCTCATTACATGTATTACGGGGATGCGTGAACCCCATTCAAAGAAGATCAGAAAATACTCAGCGCATCTGCAATTTCAAGCACATTTTGATGGCTTGGGTTTTGTGGAAATACTACCAAAAGACTGTCGACTTCAGCAGTCTTAATACACAGAGAATGGGGATGCTTCAGTTGTTTCTCAAGTTAAAGTATATTTTGAGAAAAATTATTGAGGAAAACATTTTGGGATGCTTGCTGGGTGTTAAGCTAGGGAAGTGATATTTATGAATAATTATCCATACATATTAAGTTTTCATTTCCAATCATTACAAGAGGATCAGCAATCTTGCTGGCTCCTCCTCTTATTTAATGAGTTTCCAGCCGACTGTACCTTGCATTTCTAGTTAACATTAAAAATTAAAGATCAGGCTCTGCTAGTAAGCAGTCACCCATCAAACGCACTCCTCCATCTGCCCAGACTATTTGCCTTCGTGAAGCAGGGCCAGCTCCAGGCACAAGCAGAGCTGGCAGGTGCCTGGGAGATCAAGATGAGTCTTGCTTCTCCGTCTACTTTGCCAGCATCGGTGCCCTAGCAAGCCAGGCTGGTCACTGCTGCTGCAGGGAGAGAGGGTCCCTGCACTGGGGCTGCTCCTGCAGAGACAGCAAGAGCAGAGGTAGTTTGGGAGTCTCCATCATAACTGTGACCCAGCAGCAAAACCCACTCTGTTCCTATCATAGCAGCATCCCATTTTACCTGTGCTGCAAAGAAATCTTGACTTTGACATGCTGTGGACATGGACTGATGACAACAAGATTTGTTATTCTGGATGTAGTTTAAAGCAGCCCAGTGCTATAGCATCCTGCCATTTCAACAGAATGCTAGTTTGCCTCCCAGAGTTAGATCGTGTTTGGTCCCTTGGAACTGTAGCTATCTTAAAACCTAAAGTGGGATGCTTAATAATCATTTTCACAATCCCATTTCCATTTCCTGGGATAACACTAGTATTTTTGAAATAAATGGCCTCTCTGACTTCCAGTGCAAATGAATTTATATATACGATAATTCACTGAAATAGAAGGGCTGGAAGTACTACTTTAATCTTCTGTGCTTTGACATGTCACAGTTCTCTTCTGAAAAGAATCAACTTTTCTATAGTCGTGTTTTCCTCACAGCTTGTTTGTACCTCACAAATAAATTCTGCATGTAATATGTGACTTTACTGATCCATTTATCTACTCATAACTTTCAGAGATAATTCTATCTATTTACATTCAAAGCTTTCATCTGCATATCAAGATCTGTTTCTAATACTCAGACGGGTGACATAAGAAAAATGTCCACGAAGTCCCTGAACAGGTAGTGCTCTAGGGAGCAGCAACCTGATTAGGTTCTGGTGCACCACACTACCTCATGTCTTTCTTTACATTCCTGTTGGTGATGTGGGAATTAAGAAAGTGGCTGCTTACAGATTCACTCACTACGTGGGGAGAAAAAGAAACAGAAAGAGGCTCTGAGCATCGATACAGTGCAGTTGGTCTCAGGCAGAAGGGAAGGCTTGCAATGGGCTGAAACCTCAAAGATGTCTTACAAGGGACTACATCCAAACTAAGAGCTACGTTATGCAGCAGGAGGGTGCCAGCTGAACTACAAAACTACAAATGTCTGGCAGAACAACGATGCATAAACTCAAATGATTCGAGATTACTATTACTATTATTATCTTAAATGTTTTAGGTGCATTTTTGCCAATACCTGATGGAAAAAAGATCGTGTTTCTTTCACAGCTAACTTGCAAGCTGTATTAAGTTCAACTTCTATACTGGTTAAACATGAAAAAAGCAAAAGAGTATACCACAATTTTACTACAGATTTTATAGAGGGTTTAGACAGCATTAGATACTTAGCTACCTAACAAAGTATTTGATCTTTGTTTCTTGTTCCAGAAAAGGATTGAGAAGTGACAAAGAATAAGGAAAAAGCTATTGAACTGGTATGAACAAACTATGTTGATTTAGAAACCAAGCCAAATAAAAACCATGACAACGGAGTTTCGAAAAAGTTATGTCTGTAATTTAAAACACCCATAGGGCAGATCTGACTTACATGACCAACACTTAATGTATAGTACGTGATAAGATGACACACGCAGTTTTGAAACTTGGCAGTAATTCAGAAAAAGAATACTTTGCTGGTCATTAACAATTTCTGAGCAATGTATTCATATTTATTATGTATGACTGTAGTTGAGTTTGTGAGTGATTACAGTCACAAAATGTTATATAAAGTTATAAAATAAGTTTCTCTTGTAATCTTAGGACACCAAAACCTGAATTGCAAAATGAAACTAAGGACTAATAAATGAGCTATATTTTTGCTCATGCTAACAGTACACCAAGTTCACATCTTGAGCTTGTTTTTTGTTAGCAAATGCAAATGAAGAGAAACTGCCACAGATCTGCATGGGTGCAAATGACACAAGAATTGAGCGTGCACTTTTGTAAGGGCCCTTGAGGGGTGTGGGGCGGGGTGTGGGAGCATTATACTGAAATATCAGCAGCATGAGCATTATACTGAAATATCTTAGCATGCTTTAATGAACCTAAATAACCTCATACAGGGAACTCAAACTAAAATAGCAGGCAACAATGAGCAATTATACTTTCAGTTTTATGCTGACAAGGTTTAAATAATATACTAAGATTTGGGGTTGTTGGGGTTTATTTTTTTTATTTGGGGAGGGGTTTTTTTAGAAATGTGTATTTTCCAATGGAGCTGGTACTGTCTTGCAGCTGTTTGATATTAGATACAAGACCTACCAGCCCTCAAACCTCACATTAGAAACAGACCTTTGGCCAAGCTGTGTCTTCATTTAGACCTTGGCAACCCTGCTTACATCAGTGGGGGTAATTTGACCTCTCATTTGAATAATGGAGTGCAGTGGTATGGTTCTGGTTTGTATTTTCTATGATTGTTTCAGTCGAAATGCAACAACTCCCTGGATTGTGTGTGAGATGAAAATGCCCTTCAGAGGTAACAGCACAGATATGGGCATCATGTCTGATCTGACAAACCATGTAGCGGGGACAGGTTAGAGCACTGTGCTAGCCCGGCCACAAAAGTATCTGCCTAGAGCCTCTCCTGATAACCTTGCACTGAAAGGATCAGAAAAGCTACTGCGGGTGATGGCAAGGCAGCAGGAGCTCTTGCAGCAGTGGGTTCAGCTTCCTGGCACAAGCAAATTATGTGTGTGTACATGATGTTTAGAAACAAGAAGTGTCCCTTCTCTCTCTCCCCCCGCCACAGTGAATTTTTAAAGTGAGAAAAATTCAGCCCAGATTAGAGAAGAAAACTTCCAGTTGAAAGAACTGCATTAGAACAGGATTAACGTGATAGTAAACATGCTTTAGTAATCCATTTAAGACATATCCTAGTTGGCTGAATTGTTATTACTCTGAATTTAGGGGGCTTATGAAAATGGTTGTTTGTGCACTGTCTGAAACAACTTTTACTCCCTTATGCAAAAAGGGAGTACAGTATTAAGAGTCCTCCAGGAAATAAGCAAAAGCCTATGACCTATGGTAACTTTCAATCCCACATGCTTAATATAAATATGAAAAACAAAGTGTCATGGGGTTGAAAACATTAAAAAATACTCTGAGCTCTCTGTTTATTTTTGTTGGTTTGTTTGTTCCATAAAGCCTCTCCTTGCCCAATTGCAGTGATAATGATTCTCAAAAGAGCCTGGGCTGGGAGTCTGAATTCTAAGCTTTTAAGTCAGAATCTTTGCCTGGCTACACATCAACCAGAAAAAGAAACAACAAACTCTAGTCATGATGATGCCACATCACCACGAAAACAGAATGAATGTATTTGAAGTGCAGCATCTTTGCCTCATTCAAGAATTTCCATTAGGTTTTGTTTAAACTGTACAACCTTCTTTGTACAGGCAGAAAAGAGGCTTGTTCCATGAAAATAAAGAAAAACAAAACAAAAACTTTTTAAAGCCAAAACATTTAGCCTAATCCATCTCTAAATCCTATTACACATTCAACAAATAACAATAGTAACCCTTAGTGGCCAGAGATGAAGCAATATATTGCAGAACAAGAAGACTTCCTCCATGGTTAGCTTAAAGGGCACTATCAAGTTTAAAAATCATGAATTCCTTTCTCTTTGTACACTCAGGCCTTTTCACACAGCTCTGGCACATCATTATACCCATGCCACAGCTTTGTCAGGGTGCCAGAAGAGCATAAATGAGAGTCAGACCCCAGACATTTAAACCAGACACAATTACTTGCACCATCACCAGTGCGAAAGCAAAGGGAATTTTTTTCTGGTAAATTTGGCTTACTTATTTTCGTGTTGTTTTGCATTCAGCTTGGACAATCAGGTAAAAACTAACAGACATTTATAGTAAATAATAATGAAGGAAGTTTTGCCTCACTTCCGATTGCTTACCCTCTCCAGTGCCTCAGCGTCTGGACTGTAAACATTGCAGAAAAATGTTATATTTACACAAAGATGACGTTATTGTCATTTGGTTTTGAGGCTTTTTGTTTGTTGTTTGCCATTGTTGTTGCTTTTTCCTCTCTCTCTCTGTCCCCTCAAAAACCCATTCCGTTTGCCTTTAGTTTTCATCACAAAATATGTATTTGGAAGCTACCTGAACAGTTGATTTCAAGTATCTAACATCACATACAAATAAATTTGCACCAATGCGACACTGCAATCAATGTAAGAGCTGCTCCTGTAATAATTAAATGCTGATTATAGCTCCTCAGGCTGGGTGTATACATGAGTGACAACAATCCCAGTCCACATGCATGCATTTCAGAGTGTAAATGTGGCAAGAGGAAATTGAGGGTAAAGACTCCAAAACAGTCATAATCTGCTGTCATATCGTCCTTGCTCACGCACATGTGTTTACACTTCTACTTGTAAAAACTGAACAAGAAAATATTTTGAATACTTTGCTATTGCTGGGCCTCCTTTTCTTTTAGTCACTCTGTGCAACATCCAACTGTGTGCCTTGAGTTGCTTTGAAAGACCTTCCACAGCACGGGGCTCCCCAGCCACGAAGCATGCCGCACGGGGAGCCGTGGCACCTTGGCCTCTGGCCCGGCACAGCTGAGGACCTCCATGATGAGAAGTGGCCATTTCAACCTGCTAGGAAGATTTGCAATAGACTTCTGCTCTCCCCACCCAGGCTAAAGCACCCTCCCAGTTGTTTGGCAGGATGTCTGATAGGTTTAAAGCCATCACAAATTCTTCACAGTGCTTTTCTGATGAGCACTACGGTACACCTGTGCCACAGAGGGTGCTCATCTTGCTTCACCGATTTGATTGCACGTCTATTTTCCTTGAAGAATGCCTCTCAAGTCCTAAACTCAACCTCCTCTGCACACCCATACTGAACTGGCACCACCACGGAGATCAGGACACACTGGTCCGGGTACAGAACAAAAAGGCTACCCTGGTCCCTAGCTACTTGTCACACAGCTGGGGCACAAGAGATGGCAGAAATGGCTGAGCAACCGCAAGGAAGCTGTGGTACTGAGGAAGGCGACCAAAACCCAGAGGATGCACAGATTCTTCAGGAACCTGTGTCAAATTTGCTTTGGAAGAAGACAAGAATAGAAGGGGCTATGGCAGAGAGAGCAGTGCTCGTAAGACAACACTTTTCAAGTCAGGCACCCTGGACTGTTTTCCCGTTTCAAAAGATCTTTTTCTCTGTCACTGGAACAAGGTATTGGGTGTTGTGGACACCACAGACTCAGATGTTCAGAAACAGGGAACACTGCTGATACCAAGCAGCAAAAGATCACCCCATAGAGGAAGGCACTGAGTCTATACCAGGCTGTATGTGAACATGCTGCTCCTATCCTGGCACTGCTGTTTGAAGGGAAGAGCGATCCACAAAGGTCTGCTGCATGCTCTGGGCTGCAGCTGGAGGAGGTTCTGGCTCTCTCTCATCCTGTCGAATGACCTGATGAATTGTGCAGGGCTCTCCGTAAGTTTTACCAGTGTCATACCTACGTACAGAGCCAAAGACACTCACTGCATATCTGTAGCCCCAAAGGTCTGCATACACTCAGTGGACATTGCCCAGACTTGAGCCTGAGGTGAGGTAACATTTGTTGACAAAAGATTTCCCATCTGTCTCAAATACTAGAAATTACTGAACGACCATCCCCCCTCAAAATCCACTTGAAAAGACACTAGTTCTCAAACAGCAAATTAACGTACTCCAAGTTGTTATTCAAGCTGCAGTACACATTGCTTCAAACAATGCCATTTATAAAGCGATAATGAAAGGAACTAGTCTATAAACCTTTCCTTAGCAGCAGGAGGGCTTCATCTCCCAGGTTCACAAGCCCTCAGTTTATTTGAAGCCCATAAGGCTTCAGCAAAGAGGAACTAATCAAGGGAAAGAGTAATCTTAAAAAGCTTAACAAGACACTATCGAGTATGTTTTCTCTCCATCCATTTTGACTTTGAAAGAGACAGAAACCAGTTTTCTACCTTTACTATGTTATTTCCCACTTGTGAAGTGGAAATGCAAAGTCCAAACATGTTGAATAAAGAGAAAACAAGCATCCTTCTTTGTGAACTAGTGCAGTAAGGATCCAGTTGGCAGGCTTGTTCTCTCAGGCAAGACCCATTAATACAAAAGGGGGTTTATCTGAGAAAAGTCTAAACTACGAGTCCTAAATGGGTAATCTTAGCTGCAAAAGAAAACAAGGCTGGGGAGGTTTTTATGCCGTGACTGAGCTTAAGCTTCAAGCCTGCAGGCTAGTGATACTCAGAGTGTTTCTGATGGGATAATTTTCTATGCAAAAAGACCGGTTCATCAAAGAATTACTCGTGTCATGGCCAACGTGTCAATTTCGATGGCCATTCATCTGTCAGGCGCAACAAATCTTTCTGAGATGTTTTAAACGATCAGGGGCAATTTTCCCCTTCTTAAATAACCCTTCTTGGTGACTCTGGCCATAGAAATGCCCTGCAAAACCACAGTCTGCTCCCACTGCTGTAGCCTGGACAGGGCTTGGGGGAACCCCAGCTCCCCAAGGTGCTGCCTAGCTTTGCCCTTTTGCTTTTCCTCTCTTGTTTTGAGGACATGGGAATTCAGTCCTAGCGCCTGACAGTAGCACTAAAAGTTTTACATCAACATGCTGACGCTAGTGTCACTGAATAAAATGATGCACATTTAGGGCCGTACTCAGGGAGCCTGATGTGTAAATAAGTCCCTGCTCACAGTAAGGGGAGGGAAATAAAATCCTCAGATCTCTTGAGGTGATCCCAAAGCCTTAGGTTAGGTACAGCAAGAGGTGCTCAAAGCCAGCAAGAGAGAAGGCCCTAGGATTTATGTGGAGAGTAGATTGCCTGAGCAGTGCCCGTTAGGATCAAGGTGCGAGGCTCCAAGTTTGGCTCTGTCTTCATCAGAGCATGCCAAAATTAACAGCTGCCCACCTTTTCTCTTGATCCTTTATCCACACCCTCTCCAAAATTGCAGGATTTTATTTCAGAAATGTTGATTTTTTTAAAGTCCATTCTTTTTTGGACAAAATCAAGTAAGTTTCGAAACAATAAATTCATAAAACCTGCTGAACTTACATGTCACCTGAATGGCATGATTATGCTGCTCTGACCACCCGACCTGTCAGGTTTTCCATTAATATTAACACACACATCCTTGCAAATGCAACTTCCATTTAACTGTTTAGGGTAATATTTTGCAGGATGAAAAGAACAGCTTTCAAAATAGAAGGAAAAATCCAGAGGACGCGACCACATTTCACAGGTCAGTGGCTGGGATAGCAGGAGCTGCTGAAGGAGAGCTGAAGGAACACACTTGCTCAGGGGCATTTTAGCACTCTTGTGATATGATACCCATATTCATCAGCATGCAACAATCCCCTCTCCAGATGAAAAACACTACAGATCATGTTCCTAATAAAACAGTCAATTTGCCTCCTTCTCTTTTTTTTTGTTGTTGGCAGGAATTCCTTACAACCTCACCTCCCTGGGGCGCGGCTTCCTCTCCCCCTTTGTCGATCAGGAGAAAACAAGGCTCTGTGCAACAACAAAGTCTTGCTGGCTGGCCTCAGAGACACACGTGCCAGGTTTCAGACAGATCCAGGAAATTACTGTTGCTTGAGATGCCCTGATTATCACTAAGATAGAAAAAAGGATGTAATTGGGAAGCACTGTGAGAGCACATTTCTGTCCTGACAAACATGTCAGGGTGAGAATGGTGATCCCTTCAGAAAGCTCCAGCAAACAAGGCCTGGACATAGCTGTCAGGTGTCAGCAGAGGAAATCTAACTCAGCCCCTGTTTCTGTACATCTTCGAAGGGTAACTATTGCAAATATTGTGCCAGAGCTGGGCTTTGTAGCCCACTCTGAAACCACAGTCTTTGGCATATCTACACCAGGAAGGATGAGTGTCCGGGCTGAGTCCTATGAACTATGTGCATTCTCTGCCCACTTTGGCCTTACCTGAGCCAAAGCTCACCTGTTAAGGTCAGACACAAAGTTCATTTCACCTCTGAGCTCAGGTAAAGATAGAAAAGAGGATGGACAGATTTGGCCTTGAGAATAAGTGTGCATCTTTGCTAAACTGACCGTGTAGACAGACACAGAGTGCCAAGACCTCAACCTTCCCATAGAGTCTCCTTCCTAGAGCTGTTCTTACATGCAGCCAGACCTTGCTTAGTGCTTGCTATATCCCTCCAGCCCCATTCAGCGGGCAAGGAGATCTAGCTCTGCTATGTGCAGGTGTCATCAGTATTCTGCTGTCAACGTGGGAATTTTACATTTAAAGAAGAAAATACAATTTGTTCTGAGATTATTTAAAGGTCATTTCTAGAAAGCAAACTTCAATTTACTTATTTACTTATTTACTTCAATTTACTTAAGTTTTGTAACATTGCTCAAGTATTCTCTAATGTACTTGTATGTAAAGTAGTTCACTCTTTGTTAGCACTCTTGTGTGACAATCACACAATGGCAGTAAAGCCATTTTCTCTAAAGGAAGAAATTCAGAGCCTGGTCTGCAAAAACATGCTTGCAATTACATACATAATTGGACCGCGAACTTCATGCAATCGCATATGCAAGCTCACAACCACATGACGATTTAGATGTTACACTGCTAGAAGCATTTCAATCACCCTTTACCTGACTAAATCAATGGGCATCGACAGTACCCTGCCCAAGCTCAGAGGATGACTAATGCCAAAGATGTAAAAAAATGAGATGAGCCCAGTAACTAGAGAAGGCTGAGACTTTTTAAAACCATATCATTGGAAAAAAATGAATCTGTACAACACTGAGGAGGATAAATCACAAATAATTAAGCAAATATTAGCTTTTAAACAGCTACTCCCTCATCCAACTAATGGACACCACCACAATAACTTTTCCATAATGTGAGTTTCTTCTTAAGCCCCATCTGTTAGCAATTACGTTATGTCTTTAAATCATAGTGGCTGATATTTCATAGAACATTTTTACTCATCATTGTAACTTTGAATGTTCTCATTATCCAGATAATTGCTAATTCTTTTCAGAATCCTGCTAAGTTATTGGACTTGGAGATGTTGTATGCACCAATGAGTTACTTGTATTATACATCCCAACATAACAAATGAGGGCAGGGAGCCAAAGGTGTTAACGTAACCTTGTTTACAGCACTACCCAACGACCATATGAGAGACCTATTGGCTAATTCTTTCTTGTGCAAAAACGAAGAGTCAGCTGATCTTTGTTACAAAGAATAGGAATCACCGTTTTTAAATAAGTGACTGTCCTGGGGGTTTTCAGAACTGCTCACATCATACTTCAACCCACCAAAGGGAGGAGGGAGTCATTGTATGAATTACTCCTGCAATATTTCATGAGCTAGTAAATTTTCTATGGAAATTATCCAGCTTGATGAAAATGTCTGTATTTCAAACCTCACAAGAGTCTGATTTAGAAGAGAAATAGTGCTCGTTTACTGCAGCTTCATTGAAGACAAAGATGGAGAGAACCTGAAGTGTTGAAATGTTAACATTCCAAGAAAACTAATTATCATATTTTCACTTGCAAACTTCAAACCTGCTGCTAATTAATCTCTGTGGAAAGGCTGTGTATGAATCAAATTACAATGTAAGTCAGATTATATGGGATGAGATGTATAACATGCCCTGCCACTAAGGCGAAATGAAATGGATTGCTTGCACAAAAATGACAAAAAACCCAAAGAGCTTGCTCTTCATTAGTGTGCCGATCTGTACCAGCCAGCTGATGACAGATTCACCCCAACGGAGTGCTGCAAACCACCTTGGATTTTCAAAAGTTTGCCTGTGGTCACAAATTATCTAGATGCAAGGAGAAAAAAACTATTTGACTGAGCAAACCTTGATGTGGCACTTGCAGAGCTCTGTTGTGAAAACATCTTGAGGGCAATCAAGTGCCATTAGCACATGTCAATGAAGCTTCCCATGAATTACTACAAAAATTACAGTTAAGTGTACTCCTCCTCCATCACTGTCCAACCTCTCTGACAAAACAGTTTGGGTATCTGTTGAAGTATTACAGAAATGAACACCTTTCTGCCAGCATAGTAATCAGAGGGATGTCAGCAGACAATTAATGTGGTCCATCTGCACTAACACCTTTATAAAATTCCTGCATTGATTATAAGGTTAAAATGATGTGTTACCGTTCACTCTGGAAATACTATATTGTGCGTATAATGGGGATAGCAAAGGAGATTTGAATAAATCAATTCTCATTGAAAAGGGAAACAAAATGCATGTTTTCTGAAAACAAGATCGTGTTCACACCCTCCGTAAGTAAATTCCATGCAGTTTGACTAAATCATTTTGTTCTCAATTTATAGTCTTATCAGACGAGCTATCACATGGCAACCAAAAAAGAAATTCTGTAAGTGGCTCATAATACTTTCCTCTGCATAGTTTGTCTTTCTTTTTATCTTTATTTTTTTCCTTCCCTTATTGACATGCAACTTTCAGATTCAGAGAAGCTTGCATAGTTGTTTTGGGGGTTTTAATCAATTTTTCACCTCTTTTTTTTTTTTCTTCCTTAAGATGGGATACAACATGGAATGAAGAAAGATCTGTGCAGTGTTACTCTACTGGCTCATTTTCTAATGCTGTTTTCATGAGCTTACTTGTTAATTATATCCATTCTACGATTGTTATAATTTATTACAAGGTTTCTTTTTGTGTGCACATCTGTTTCAGCAATTCCACTCGTTAGACCTATCCACCCAGGCAAAAGAAGTTTTTCCTTTACCTAGGCTGCGTTACCTTGTTTTCCACAGCTCGCACATACACGCTTTGTGACAAACTACTAATCAACTGTTGGGAGGTTTAATGGCATGCCTGGCTATGGTCAGCAAAGTTGGATATTCCAGATGCATCCGCAGTTCCCCCCTTTCTTCTTTTCACCCACCAATCCCTGTGGACTAAATACTCTAAAATAACAGCAAGATAAGTGTTTCAGAACCATCTGGCCAATTTGATCCTACGCACTTCAAGGCCTCGTAGTTTCATAAAGAAATACTTTTATTTTAAATCTAAGGGGCGACAGAATGCTACATACTTTTCTGACCTTATATTTTGCTCTGTTTTCTCTAACATCCCATTACCGGGCTGAGCCTTCCCTCTGCTCATCTCATGACTTTCAATCTCTATTTAATCTTCAAAAAAATACAGACTCTGCCTTCAATAATTTATCCCAGATGAGAATCTGACCTTATATACGCAGATCACATAGAAGTTCAGTGAGACACGGCCCTATTTCCTCCCTTCTCCTTTGCTTACACAGACAGATGGAAATGCTGGCCCTAATGAAGTCAGTGCAAGTTTTGCTGTTGACTGCAAAGGGGTCAAGGTTTCCCTCCTACAATTTCTGTAGCAGATACGTGGTTATTTCTTGTTGCTTAGTCTTATCATCTCGACATGCTGAGCTGAATTGTCTTGGACTAGCAGGGTGGTTTACTTGTACCGGTTAACACAATTGTGCATTACCCCAGATCAACAAAGTGATTTATTCGTACTGGTGCTTAAGGAATTAAATTCTATATTACTGCTAATTTTTCTGGATATGCTCAAACTCAGTTTTGCGAATGCTACTCAGTTTTACTACTTTCTAGTCTCCTATGCTACTCCTACAGCAAACTTTAGTTTAAGTCTTGGTAGAATCTAAATTGCTGGAAACACTGTACTGAGAGCTCCAGTGAGCAGCTTCTAAATTTTTTACAACATGGGCTAAGGTGAGTAAGAAGAAACCTGATAGCAAACTCACAAAATGCTAGGCTTCTAAAAGATCGCTGAAACTAGTTTAGAGAATAGAAACCACAAATTATGACAATATCTCCTACTGCAGCTTGAGTGATCTCAATCATTTGTTATTTTTTACAGATACAATACAGACTACATGAGGTAGAACCAACATACATAAGAAATAACTCAGAGTCAGAAAGAGTTTGCAAACAGAAGAATGGGGAAATAAAAAGGAAATTTACACTTTCTATTATTTTCCTTTCTCCACGTGTTTTCATTTCTCCATTTGCAAACCAGTGCTATCTTAATCAGCAATTTGAGAAGAGGAACATTCCTTTAGGGGAACGAAAAGTAACATGATTGTATAACTATGTTTTCCTATCAACTTCTCTTACCTGACATTTCAATTTATTCTCTTTTCCTTTGCATCGTCATGTCTTCTGCACAAATTCCTGAACCACTTTTTATGTTTTTATCCTGTGACCATCTTGCTCTTTGCTGACTTTTCCTTCAGGACCCCACAATTCTGTACTACGGTATTACCCCTTCCTGCTCATTTAATCATTTATTTTTATTTAAATTATAATTTTTTAAAAAAGCCAAAATAACCCTGCAACACCACCTATCTTTTGGAAATCAAGCTTCCTGAAAGGCAATGGCACAATTTCTATTTGTGTTCATAGGAAAAATTCACCCTGCAAATACAGAGATTAAATTTAATGTGAACAGATCTATTAGATCCATAGAGTCAGGCTGAGATTCTTGTTCAACATTTGGCCTTGTCTCACTACCCATTTCCAAATGTAAGCTTTCTCCAAAGAGTGGCAAGAAGTCACACTTAGAGTAGTTCTAAACATTCAAACAGAAAATCCACCAGTTATGGTGTCAGTATTTTCTTTATTTTTTTTTTTTATCTACACTACTTCCTACTTCTATAAGATGAATCAAAGAGCTTGACTCTGGGGCTTGGGATTGTGACAGGGTAAGGAATTCTCCTTTTTCTGTTTCCAATATCCAGCTGCAAGAAAGCAATGTGCCTATTTTCATTTCTCACTGCGCGCTACGTGCTGAGATTTCCTCTGTGCAGCACCGGCTCTCAGAGGACTTTAGTCTTCGCCCTTGGCTTCTCCTTATCCATCATCCACCCATCTTCGCAAGCAGGGTCCAAACTCCAGCACAGGAGCAAGCCCAGGACCGTAAGAAGAGGCAAATTACAGTCATCTCAGGTGTGGTACTGCCTGTCTTCAGCAGCCTCCGTCTGTGGCCGAGCAGCTTTGCCACAGCACAGGCTACCTGGAGGCTCACCAAGCTTCCTCTGACACAAGATGAAAAGTTCACCTCCTTGTGCTAAATGGGTTAAATGACGTGCTCTCTGTCAGCTCTCCTAACGTTGGCTTGTCCAGTACTGGTTTCCTTTCTTGCCACTGTTGATTCGACTAACAAGGGCAGGATTTTGCCCTCAACTATTCAGAAGTAATTAATGCATTATTGAACAGGAATAAATAGATAGCAATTAAATAACAAGTATTAATGACTTATTTATTAACATATTAATAGTTGGCCTGAGAGTAATAAATGCAAATTAGTGTAAAGTAGTACCAAAAATTGTGTCGATAATAGGCCCTGAAGTAATCTTGTGTGTTCAAGATAATTACAAATATATTTTCCTTTCAAAAAACTACTGCCGGGTAATTTTTTATGGTTTGCTATAATATCTTTCTAGAATTAGAAAATTAGCCCTAGTCTCATTAAAATAATTTTGCAGTCCATCAGGCTTTATTTCAAGTGTAAGTTTCACATTATCTTCTTGCCTATAGAGCTTGCATTTTTTTTCAAAAATCCTCTCTATGTGCAAACCTTTTGGGCCCATGCTTGGTATACTCATGGTGTTGTTTCAGCTTGCTGGTTGTACAACTTTTCTCATCATTAGTATTGTTATGTAAAAAGTCCCCACTGCAAGCAGCGGTGGCACCTTGAGGGCTAAATACAGTAAAAATCACTGAGGGACAGATTTTTTCCTTTTTAGCCCTACTGATAGCAATTCACTGGATAAATATTCAGAGGCTTTAAAAATGAGCAAAGTGATGCACTGGGGGCTGCACACCTAACAAGGGATCCAGCCACAACAGACCCAGTTCAGAAAACAATCCCTGGTCAGAACCTGTTTTTCTAGAAATACTTCCCTCTTTTCTTTTCTTTTTTAACTCTTATCTGTTCGGGCAAAATAAAACTCCACTTGATACTACGGCTCTGAACTGTCACCCAGCTTTGGAAAACTGATTACTTTGTGAGGACAGCAAGTCATTTTCACTTTTATCACTCCTACCCAAAAAAAAAGGCGGGGGGTGTGTGGCTAAAATCCAGAGCCCTGACCTCATCACTGATCTGCTGTTACCAATGGGAAGTTAATGTGTTCCTGTCTGCCACTGGTCCCGATATTCCTGATTCTGGAATTTTACATACATTTAACATGTGCCCATCTCCAATAAAAGCTCAGTAAATATTCAGCTCTGGCTCCATACCTAAAACAGGTTGAGGAATGGGTGTCCAGGCTTCCTCCTAGCAGAGGGTGCCCAAAACACTGTTTCTGCAAATGTTTGTTACTGCAAATGTTTCTGTCTGCCTCTGTAAGTGGCATTTTTTACTTCTTTGCAGCTTTCCTCATTAAAGGCATTGTAAATGACTTCTTCCAAAATAATCAAGTGCATTTCTGTGTCGTATGGGGCTTTGGTAGCCCTCTCCCACTAGTGCCTTCCAAACCACTATGTAGATGTGATTGTGGCCGTGTAATCTGTGTACCTGGAAATATAATTCGTTTCGTTGCTAATGAAGGTCCTACGGCACAAATTTATTAAAGGTATACTTTTCCATGGGATAATAATTGGGTCGATAATATTAAACTCATAGGCTCATTATTTAATTGCAAGGGCAGATTATGAATACAGCTTCTAAAATGTATTTTAATGAAAAACACTACATCCTGACCTAATCATATCAACCTTATGCTATCTAATTAAGGATGCAAAAAACCATTATAGTTGCAAAATATTAGTTCCAGCTCCATCAGGCTGCTAGCTGCCCCTTCATGAATATATATATTTTTTTACTCTATGATAAATAGTTAATGAGATAAAAATGACAAAATTTGCATGTAGGCAAATTAGTTTAATAGAGTGATGTCTTCCTGGTCTACAGAAAGTGACCTTTTTCCTATCAAAAGAATGACTAAAAATACTTTCAAATGATGGCATGGATGTCATTCCACCAATGACAAATTGCTTCTCTGAACAATATAAAAATTATAAAATGCAATAACCTTAAATTTTCATCATACTGTAAATGTGTCCTCTGCTGCTGCATTTATCAATTTAATAAAAGGAAATTAAGCATATTATAAAATACCCATTTATGGGGCAATTTTTAATCCAGGGAATAAAAATGAGAAGCACATGGTTAATAGCAAGAAAATATTGCAAAAACGTAGACCTATTTTTTTCCAGAAGGTTTGACTGACTATTTACTTGAATGACCTCCATTTAAAATATATTTTTTATGTGGAGTGATGTAAGATATGGCAGTTTCATGCTTCCCTTTATAAAAATTGCTAACAGTTAATTTGGTATCTTATTTAAAAATTAACACATTAATAATGCACGCAATAAGGCCTAGTGATGTGTCTTCCATACCGATTACTTTGTACAATTAGACATACAAAAAGAAAGGGACAAGATAAATACCTTATGCAAATTCATGGCAGAAAAAAAGGGTCTTTCAGTATCTGCAATGCCTAGGAGCATAGAAGACCTGAAAACATATTTCCTGATCTTGCCAGGAGATGCTCCACGTGGAGAACATTTTTCTAGAACGGAGCGAGTTTTTATTACAAGACTAAATTTGCTAAAGAGGTAACAATACATGGTTTGATGATTCTCTTTTCCATCAAAATAATATAAACAAGAAATTGGAGCAGAAGGGGAAGAATTCAGATTTCTGAAGAACCCTGGGGTTTTTTTCACAGTATTTGTGTTTTGTACAGATAGCTCAGGAGTTTTGGACAGTATTCTTTACTCAAAAATTTTCCTCGTTGTAAATCAGATCCTCTGCCCACTGAAGTAAATGGTGGAGATCCTGCTGATGCCAGGGATGCAAACTTCTGCACTCTTTCCGCATTACTCCTATCTGCTCATATTGTATAGTCTGCACCAGTATGTCCCACAGTGAACAAGAATGTTTATCACTGTCATAGCCTGGCATTTGATTTGGGATGATATAAAGGAAAAGGCATGAGATTTGTGCAGATGTAGACAGAATAAGAATGAGAATATTTGGGACTTAGGGTAAAGACAAAAGTGTGCATCTCTCTGCTTTGTCAAATGCAATGTGCATTACTCTCTATGCAGCATGGGGAGTCCTCCCTCTACTCTGCACCCTCCATGTTGCTGGATGTGGCTCAGGCCGGGTCTGTGTTAAAGGGTCTCAGACTAAGGTCACGTACCCACATTTCAATATGGCATTTCATATGTGCCAAGCTGCATATTGAGAGCAAAACTAGGCACTTAGATTTGTCTACAGCTATGGGACATGTTTTTCAGTGTTCTGTCCTCTGAAGTATATCTTATTACAGCAGTAGACCAGATTTCTTCCATTCATGGACAGAATATTTGTACACAGAGAAGTAATTTTTCTTTCAGTTCTTTTCCATTTCTCTTCACTCCCATCCTCTCCTCCTTCCTCCCCCACCCCACCCCAACCATCACCCCCATTCAGCCCTTTCTGTACTCCTGCAAGAAATGATACACTGGTAATATCATTAGAAATGTATTCAGCACTTGAAACAGAAAAGCAGTTGTTTGCAGTTGCCTTATCTGCCACTTTTTCCATATGGTATTGGTAGTCCTGGCATGTAAAATGAGGTCCCCTATATATATTCTTTGCTTGACCTTACTTAACTTGTGACAAAGGTAATAGAAATCAATCATCAGTAGCTGTGCTTTGACTTACTGCAGAAAGTTTTTAAGTGCAAAAAAAGGGTTCTTTTACTTACTGGGGTAAAGCAATTTAAGTGCTATCTGTATAAAAAGTGGCAATGTCTGAGTCAGGTGGTTGTGCTAGCACATTCACTCATCTAAACCTTTCCTCTCCCCTCTGTTGAAGTGCAATGTGGTGTTCTGCACGTTCCCACAAAAAATAAGCTTACTGAGTATCTGCTTTTTCATTCAATTGGGACATTCACGTTTTGATTTTTCCTTTCAGGGTCCAAACTGTCATCACGGAAAAAGTGGAAAATAATTACAGCTGTGCCAGATGTTTATAGTAGTGACAACTGAGCCTATATATTTATATAAACCACTGCTCTTTGAAAGGTAGCTATAGAGACTTGAAAAATCTGCAGAACCTAATCTGAATTCAGTAGTTCCAGCGGGTTAGAAAATAAAACAAAACAAGCAACTCATACATACTTAAGAGAACTAATTTCCTTCCTATCTGGAATCTGTTCATTTTTACATTGAAGCAAGAGAGTTACTGAACAAAGCACTGTGCACAGAGGCATTCATAGACGTATAAATCCAATTGATAAGCAGTCCAACACTTGTCCAAGAGCAGTTTTATAGGATAGTCCTATGGGAGTTAATAATGCTGACGCAAAGCTAGAAACCAAGGAAAAAAATTTCCCTCACAGAAGGAAGACAGTGTCCCTCACAGACTAGTGACTATGTTACTTCTGATGTTACTTCTGTTATTTTCAATTCTCTGAAAGCAATTATGACCATAAGCCTCATTTGTGGATGGCATCCCCAACACTGGACACTTTGCAAACAGAAATGTATCTCCAGCACATCACAGCTTAAAGTCGGTATATGGGACTAGCTTAATGGAAAGGAAAGAGGAATTATTTTGATAACCCAAGTAGAGCAGACCAACTTCAGACCTCTCCTACCACCCCCTGCACATTTCCAGCTCAGCCCACTCCTCTGGGTGATTCTGGAAGCAAAGGGCCAAGAAGGGGAGCATGGCTATCACATCTGACTCACCAAACTCACATCCCCTCCTCAAGGCAGCCACATCCATGCCCTTGCAGGGAGCAAATCCAACTTGTCCATGGAGCTCCCCAGTTTTCCAGGCTGTCTGAGAAATTACCTGGGATGGTACTGACATTTAAACAAGTAGCAAGTCTCTATGATCCAATCAAGAATCACCAGATGGCATAGATAATTTTTGACGTTATTGATTCCACTAAGCCTTTGGATACTAAACAGATCATAAGATACTAAACCGATCATAAGTTCAAGTAATGCACATACAACATCTCAAAATTCTCCCGAACGTGCTGCTTAGCTTCGTTCAAAGAAGCACCCTAAGAATAATTTTCTTGTATATCTAGGTCCTTTTAGGTAATATCCAGAAATACAAAGCATTAATTTGGACCAGTATGTCACAGACTCTTTTTGGAGGCCCTGTTCACCACTCACCAGCCGTCGTTCACCGTTGATTCCCCTCCACTGCTCAGCTCTCTTCATAATGTAGCTCAGCTCCTGACTGGAAATCTCTAAATCCATTGGAACAAAGAATGTGCCTTCCTCACTATGAATGCGTCGAAATACATCCAACAGCCAGCCTTCGCTATGTAGCCTAAGGATAGAAATGACACATTTGGTTCTTCTTTGAAAGAACTCTTCACACAAAAAAGAAAAAGGTGTCTTACCCTTTTGTAGACTTTTAAATCTTGGTTTTCCCTTCATTACTATATTCTCTACTGGTGAGTAAGAAGCTTCTTTCCCACAACTTCTACAACACACAACCCTCCACAACCCTCTGGAGACTTTACGATATCTGAATCAAATCACATAAACTTAAGCAGCAATTTCTTTTAATTATTTCAAGATACTGACTTCCCAAAAAGATCATGATCTTCCTTTCCTTCAGAAATGTCCAATGTCTGTCCTTAGCATTGGGCTGGGTAATTCGTTCCAGTGCTTACACGGAGTACCTCAGTTAGGCACGAATGGAAATCCTGCAGTACCAGGGTTCAATAATGGGCAAACCACATCATACAGAAAGGAACTACTCACCATTTTTTTCAACCCCAAGCCTGAAGTCTATACAATCTAAACTTCTCTTGCTGTTAGAAAAGTTCATTTCATTTCTTGGCTTTTTCTATGACATTTCTGTGCTGCGGTAGGGAACTGAATAAGCACTACACAGTAAAATTTCTACCACAAGAAAGGCTTGTTGTGTGGTATTTCTTCATGTAGGTGAAACCAAGAAATATTGTGAGGCTTTTGGAAAAGCCTAGTGTCACATTTTTAGCCTTAGATGAACTTTAAAACTTCAAAACATTGTTGTTTATTTCAAATGGAACCTCTTCAAGCTCATCTCTTTCTCACTCTACTTTTATTCCAAAACCAAGGATTCAGAAAATAAAGATCAGAAAATTTGGAATTTCAGTCTTGGATATTGAACTGAGGTCTTTCCTTTTGTACCCTCTTCCAAGATAATACATTATTACAATTCAGTCATTGCTTGGTGCCAATCTCAGCTTTTCCTTCCTTTCTTCCCAGAGACTGGCTGGGTAGCCATGAGAAGCACGGGGATTGCTGTGTGGCACTGCAACCAACAAAAAGCCCAGATTTCTGTGGGGCTGTAAATGTCCTTCATTTCTTGGCAGGTGGGAGAGAGAGCACAGGCACAAGTCCTTTGACCCTCTGAACTCTGATCCTTGTCAAGTCCAGCAGCCCTAGATGCAGTTCTTGTGGCTGATCCCTATTCTTGTACGTTGTATTGGCATGTATGTGCTAACCAATGTGTGTGTGCGTGGAGGGCAACGGACTGTTCAAGTAAATCAGAATGAAGTTCACATTTACACTAGCTCTACATCTCACCTTACAGGGCACACAGTAATTGCAAAGAAGCACACTCAATAAGCTGCTTAGTACAGTTTTGGCCACAACTAAGATTTAGTGTGGAACAGAAATAAGGAGATGAGCCAACAGAGAGTTTTTCAACTTGATCTCAGGAGGAGCTTCAGCTCTCTCTTCAAAGACGAATATGTACCTCAGGGTCAAGATCTATATCCAAGAGTTTCCGTGATGCAGTAGCTATTCTGCTACTGAAATCTGGCAGTCTGGCCCCATATCAGATTAGGGACTTGCATCTCCTGCTTTGCTGCAAAGGCACTCTCTGAACTTCCCCCCGCTCCCCCTTCTTTTTGAAACATTCCTTTTTGAAGTTGAAGCCCTAAATTTGCTGTAGTTTCCAAGATGTCATTTTGGGATTCTCTTATCAAAAGAGGGGAGCAGCTGGAAGATAACCTAATCGAGATGTAGGTAGTCCTGGGAATATAAACAAACTGACTACCAAGAAATAATAGAAAAAGCTCTAAAGTGTGAAATGCAGATCAGTGCTAAGTCAGAGTAGGATAACTAAGCTATCTTAAAAAAAACACCACAGAAGAGAAGAATTTTTTTTATAACTAACTAATAGCCTTCATGGAGTGTTCTTCCAAATTCCACAGCATGTTCAAAGAAGAGTTTGTCTCTTAATCCGGGGATCTATCTACATTAGTTGTTCTTTCAACACAATAGACAAATTTTTACAAATGTTGACTCATAACTTAGAATTATCTTGTGCTCATTTGAAAAACTATCGAACAAGATGGTGGGCTTTGTAGCATTCTGCTCTTCTTGAAAGAATAATATACTATGGTGTTCATCTCTGAAACTCCAGGTCAGCATTTAAACGTCTTGCCACTTATCTTGCTAAACAAGAAAAAGACCTTGCCATTTATTTAAGCTCACTTAATGTAACATTCTTATTTCAAATGAAGTAAAATTTAATGCAGTTAAATTACTGTCTATTTGCTGCCATAAACATTTTCTATATGAAGATTTTAAGCACATGGTTATAAACAATGTAATTAACTTTGAATTAATTAAGAATCATGAAGCCTGTCTTCTAGCTTTTTTCCTTTTGCCCAAAAGTACTCAGCCTGCTCCTGTTACCTGCTTTCATTTCTTTTCTTTGGCATGAAAACTAATAAAACACTTCTTGTATCTTAACATGGCTTCTTGTAAATATGACAGTAATAATTTCTACTGCTAATGCAATGAAGAGCAAAACAAAACTCAGATGCTATTTTCTAGATATGAGACCCTGTATAGTACCTTGCAAGTTCATTTATTTATCAGAAAGAACAGAAAACACTGAAATTATTTGCTATCCAGAGTCTGATCAAAAAATGGCCTTATAAAAAATATACACAAACAAAAAATTAAAGGGTACAGTGGTTTAAAACAATTTATTACATCTTTGCTTGAGCCGCTCTCATCCTTTTTTGGAAAATAACTGTAAAAAATATAAAAATAATTTTGTTGTTACCATCAAAAAACGTAGATTTTTGAAGTTTTCCCAAGAAATATTTCAATACCAGGAAATTTAGACTTTTTCCATCAGACGCTTTTAGCTGAGATGGATCTGCATTTTCTCACGGTGCAGAAAACATTTCACCAACAAATTCCTGACTGTTTCTAATATCTAGTGGAATTAAAATGAAGGAATTGCAACCAGTGCCACTTAATTTTTTCAAAAAGTAGTTAGAATACCTCTCCATGCTAGAAGTCCCAAGACATCCAAGGGGAGCCAGATTTGTTGAGGTATGTTGATTTATAAAGACACAAATAGATGCCTACTGCTGTTTATCCCCTGCCCATGATCTTCTTAGCTTCCTGGTTGTTTATCAGTGCTGCCATGAAGTTTTCTAGCTCTGGCAGAGACACTTCCCCTAATTGCTTTGGTGGTCTGGTGGGATCATTGTTCTTTCTTATACTCTGCTGAACACTTCTTTTGAATGGCAAATTGCTGAATAATTCTAATCAATGGCACCAACAGCCAAATTGCAACAGCCAAATTCTTCCCTGTGGACTAGTGTCTTAGTGCACAGAATATATCCCTCAATACTTATATTGGTTTACCTTACAAGACAATGATGTAGTGGATGCCTATGTAAAAAAAAAATGTTTTCTGAGTTGAGCAACATTACATTTGAATATCTTTGAGACATAACACCTGAGAAACATTCACACAAAGGGATACTACTGCCTTGGTTATAATCGTATTTTCTCTTGAGAACAAATGCTGTTATATCAATATTCAGGAAACAATGTTATGAATTGCTGAGATGCTTTCCTTAAAAACATTTTTAAAGGTTTTAACGGTACCATTAGCGGACTGACAGTGTGCTGCTCAAGAGCCCTAGCCAGGTCCAAGGTTCCCACTGTGCTGGGTTGTAGACGTACAAGAAGAGAAAGTTGATCCAATTTCAGAAGCTTATAGTAAACTTTACTCTGCACAGACTCCAGTATTCAAAATGTTTCTGTTTGTTACCAAGCAAAGAACTTCAAAGACCTTGTGCACTGTAACAGATTTTGTTATCTTCTCTTTGCTTTTGTATTTCGCTATGAATCATTTTTAAAATGTGTCGTACTAAGACAACCTTTTTCCCCTAGTAACATTCTCCCTCCACCCCTTTATTGGAAAACATTATGGGAAAATTGATCCAGAAGGAAAGGAACCTTTGATGATCTTGCACCTGTTCCCCAGACAATGAAGATGTTGGTAATATTCTCATAAAAACCTGCCTTACAAATGTTTTAATTTAAATTAATTTTCCTGAGTAATAAACGACAGCAGCTAAAACTTATGAAGCTATTCAAAACTATTAAGTCAATGATTAAGAAGGCATTAACTTCTCAAAAACTAATTAACTAGAGTACCAGTACATTGGAGTTGTGTACAGCTTCCAGGAACACAGGAGCTTTGAAATACTTTGCAGAAATTTAGACAGCCATTTATCTTTTTCTGCCTGCTGCAATGGAGTTCGTGGAAAGGAGACTGAGGCATGATTCTGTCAGATCGAGGGCGTATGCTGAGCTTTTCTGTTCTTACATCTGCCTGCATCTTGCCTTTGTGTACGGCTTTTTATTGGTGCTTGCCACCACTCAGTGTTCATCAGTGGGTGAATTAACAGCCAGTACAAAATATATTCATACAGCATATATATTCATACAGCATTATAGATGAGTCACTCAGAAACAAGAAAATACACATTCAATATATTAAACAACCTATCTTGTTCATTTTCAGTGTCCCACACCTGTTTCTATTGACTGTACAGCTACTAGCGCCTACTAGAGAGGTGACAGGAAAGCTAGTTTGTCAAATTTCATGATGAACTGAATATTGATAACTGGCTAAAGTCATGGAAATATTATTTGGATTAAGTCATGTCAGGTAATGGGTTAAAGCCTCAGTCAAATCAAGACAAAAATCCTGTTTCATCAAAAGGCTGTAAGCCTCTGGGGGCCACTGCAGACTCAGAGCGAGATTTTGCACTTTACACCATATGTAGCTTTCTGAATTTTACCTGTTTCTCACAAAAACCCTGCTCAGAAGACTAAAGACAACATCTTCAAAAGTACCTAAATAAAAGGTACACACACTTTAGGGCTTAAACCCTTCACACAGGCACCATTGCCTGAAGCCAAAGGAGCAGAGGCTCCTAGGCTCTATGAAAAATCATAACATCAATTGTGTTCCTGTTGAGGAAATAAGTGGCTCCCTCTCTGACTTGCTGTGCCCATCAAATACCAGTACATTGAAAGTCAAGCAGGAGATAACCCCTCCTTGATTGTCTGCAATTCTGAGCTCTGGATATGTGATGTTGATACGTCTTTTCTGATGTCACCTTATTTTATCTTATGGGAGAAGGGGCTTGAGCCTAAGCTCCTAAGGAAATAATGAGATAAGGAGACATACCTTAAAAGGTACAGGTACAACACTGTTGATGAGATGATGAACAGGATTGTGTAAAGCATCACAGTGATTATGGCACCAGGAATCCCTGACTCCTCTGCTCTTAGAAAGACCCAGTAGAGCTTTGCAGCATCAGCAATGGGTTTCTCTACACTGTTCCCAAGTCGCTGTCATTGGGGAAAAAAATCAACATAAGAAAATGCCAGACCCAATTAGACTATTTATCTATAGACACAAAAGAACCTAGATTTCTTTATAGGAAGGATTTGACTATAATTTGTGGGGCACGAGGCTTGAAACTTAGCAGTCTCCCACACAAAATTTGAACTTAACCATGAGATGTGTAATAAACTATTTTCTGGCTTATTTTAGTACATTATAGTGACCTATTGAACAAAACCGTGTCACAGTGAAAGTATGCAATGTGAGCTTCATTAACATATTTCAGGAAAAGTGGAAGGGTAGGAAGGCTGAAATTTGCCTTATTTCAGTGACCAGAGAGGAATACTATTGAATGATTTATGCTGCTGTTTTTAAGAGAGCTGAGTGAGCAGAAAAAGCTTGTGCCAATGCATAATCCCAAACTGCCCAGTATCAAAATGACTTGCCCTTGTCACAAAAAAAAAAAAAGTGCTGGTTCCCCATAGACTTGGCAAGTTACCCATGCATCGTTTTGAACATGTGCGCTTTGGAGGATGTATACAGACCAATTCCTAACTTCAGATCAAGTCACTGTTTGGTGATGTTGTTGGAAAACCAAAGTAACCATTACATTATCTGAAATGCCAAATGGATGTATCAGGGCATCTGTGCGTGTTGCTAGCTGAAACCTAGCATAGCTTTTCTGCTAGTCTTGTGAACAACTGCAACAGTCAAAGAAGGTAGTGGATTCACGAAGCTTCACTGAGACCTAATGAGGTGAGAAAAATGGAGAAAGCAACTACAAGTAGATCAACAGGGGACACCAGCAGGGTGTTGTTAGGTTTTGCCCAAAGGGGTTGGCCTTTTTTCAGAGACAAGTGCCCCCTTATGATGCAGTATTTTAATTTATGTACATGCATTATAGAATCTGCCTGCATCCTTTTAAATCAGATAATCAGATACTCCCCTCAACCCCCATTCCTAGTGTCTGGTCAGTCCAGTGTGGCAAGCCACAAGGACAGCCTATACAGCATTATTTTATGATATAGGTCTCAATTAATTTCTTTCTTTCCTGAGAAGAAATAGACACACAATGATATCAATAGCTCTGAAGAGATCTGACTGTACTGTACTTCCACTGCTGTGGTGGAATTAAAGATACCTCTTAACAGTACAAAGTAGCAACCATAAGTTGTATCATAGCTTCTCCAAAGGTACACGACTGTCATATACCCTACATAGTTATGCTGTTAATAGTTTATGTTCTACTGCTTTGTAAACAAATAAACATGTGTAACTATTCTCATTCTACTGAAGTGTCTGTGTTTAGACCGTACGTTTAGACCGTTTAGTGAACTCCTTCATATGCTGCCAGTATCTCTTTTTCAGTGGGAGTGTAGCAAGCCTCTGATCCTCTGTATCCTCAACTCCAAAACCCTAGGGCTTGACCTCGAGTCTCCCCTAGTGCCTTTTGCCAGAGACTCCAGGTAGGGTTGTTCTCCCTGGCTGCAGTGTAGAGCTCATTTTTAACACTTTGACCTGTCCACACTGGCCCAAGGGCTACTGCATGAGCAGTCTCCTGCTGGATTTGTTCAATGACCTGTTGTTGCTCAGGGTCCCATTTAAAATCGTTCTTCTTCCAAGTCATTTCATAGAGAGGGTTACAATCTGCCTGTAATCTGGAATATGCATTCACCAGAAACCCACAATGCCTAAGAAAACTTGTGTCTCCTTTTTATTACTTGTTGGAGATATAGCTGGTATTTTGTTAATCATGTCTATTGGGATCTGGCGATGCCCACCTTGCCATTTCATTCCAAAAACCTGGATTTCTTCTACAGGTCCATTGGCCTTGCCTTTTTTGATGGCAAAACTGGCTTTCAGAAAAATTTTAATTACTTTCTCCCCTTTCTCAAAAACTTCTTCTGCTGTATTACCCCCCATGATGATGTCATCAATGTATTGCAAATGTTTGTGACCTCCACTCTTTTCTAGTGCAGACTGAATCAGTCCATGGCAAATCGTGGGACTGTGTTTCTACCCCTGGGGCAATTGATTCCAGGTGCGCTGGATGCCACTTCAAGTGAAAGCAAACTGCAGCCTGCACTCCACTGCCAAAGAGACAGAGAAAAAGGCATTAGCAATATCAGTTATGGCATACCACTTGGCTGCCTTTGACTCCAGTTCATATTGAAGTTATAACATGTCTGGAACAGCAGCACTCAGGGGTGGCATTACTTCATTCAGGCCACAATAGTCTACTGCCAGTCTCCACTCTCCATTAGACTTCTGCTCTGGCCAAATGGGACTGTTAAAGGATGAGCATGTCTTGCTGATCACTCCTTGATTCTCCTGCAGACAGATCAGCTTACGGATGGGGATCAGCGAGTCTTGGTTAGTGTGGTGTTGTCACTGGTGCACCGTTGTAGCAGCAAAGGGCACCTTTTGTTCCTTGACCCTCAGCAGTCCCACAATAAAGGAGTCCTCTAACAGAATGGGCAAGGTAGATAGCTCTTTAATGTCCTCTGTCTCCAGAGTTACTACACCAAACACCCACTGGGATACCCCTCGGGTCCTTGAAATATCCTCTCCTGAGGTAATTTATGCCAAGAGCACATGGAGCAACTGGGCTAGTCACAATGGCATGCTTTGCCACTCATGTCCAGTCAGACTCACTTCAGCTTCCACTACATTCAGCTCCTGAGATCCTCCTGTCACTCTGGAAATACAAATGGATTCTGTCCCTTTATAGTTTGACAGCAATAGGATGTGTTGTGCACCGGTGTCCACTAGAGCCTTGTATTCCTGTGCTATTGACGTGCCAGGCCATCGAACCCACACAGTCCAGTAAACCCAGTTGTCCCTCTCCTCCACCAGGCTGGAGGCAGGAACACTCTAATTCCAAACAGAGGGCCAGTCATCAACATATGGACCCATGCAGTTCACGTGGAATACATCTCCATTGCCGTTACTTATTTATGAGGCCTGAGTATCTGAAGCCCATCTACACCATAGAGGGGGCTGCCTACTGGAAACTGGAGCAGCACTTTTCCTGAAAGAGCCTCCTTTCATGGTTGTTTTATCTTGCAACTCAGGCACACATGCCTTCAAATCTGAAGTGGGTTTGCAATTCCATTTTCTCCTGTCTCCTCTGTGGTCGCACAGGAAAAACACAGTGTGCCTTGTGATGTGTACCATCCCTCCTGAGCAGGCCTTACAGAGGAAAGCTTTCTCCTGATGGCCGAGACACTCACGGGTACAGGTAGGAAGTGCAACCTATCCTCCACCCAGGCCAATTTTTTAAAAACCTTACTAAGCAGTTCCATGGATTTGTCAGGCAGTTTTCCCACAGCGGAAATGCCAGCCTGTACGTAGGAAGGAAGACTGTCTGCTTAGAGCTGTATTCATGCATCCATGTCACCCATTGTTGGTGTCTCATTGTCTTTCCAGCCAAATAATGCTAATACGTTGGCATGCAACAGTGACGTGCTCAGTACCCACTTGCACAAAATGCATCAGGTAAGGACTGCATCTGAATCTAATGGTGTCTACCAGACGTCCAGGTGAGCAAAAATCAGCTATTTCCCTCAGATTCTTAACATCTCTCTCAATGGTTGTCCACTTGCCTGGGTGATATACAACATTGTCCCTACAGGGATACCTGTTCCTCATACTTAATAGAAGTCACCTCCTGAGAGTGAGGGGCTGTGCCTCTTTGGCAAGACTGCTGTTAATACCCACTTCTCTAGCCATCGATCTCAACTGCTTGGCTTCTCTACCCTCTAACTCCACACCATCGGCAATGTTACTTCAACATCAGAGTAGCTAAGTAACAAATTACTCGCCTTCTTGATGGCTGTAATCTCTACATATATCTTGCCATTCACTCAGGGACACGGATCAAGTGGTCATCTCTGATTTTTCTTCCTGTGATGTCCCTGGTAGACCTGCACGTCCTGCTTCTTTTGTGTAGTTCTGCTTCTGTACAGCAGCAACTGATAGGGCACTGATTGAGTCCCCAGGTCAGCCACGTCACCCATCACCAGGGGCTGAGTAACTGCAGTGCTTCTCGCGGGGGCCAAAATAGCTGCAGAGCCTGTTGCAAGGGTTGTGTCAGCTACACAGTTCCCACCTCTATACCAATGTTTTACTCCGAGCAAGACCAAGAACTGAAAGGTATTCAAAAGGCCTGACAATATCAGCAAGGTGCTGGAATCATCCCAAGGATATCCCCAATTCTCTTTGACCACTACCATTCCACTGAACTCAGCATAACTACAAAACAATTTTTAATGCCATAACGCATCCCCCAAAAACATAGCAGACCGGCACATCTAACCCCATGCCCAAAAGTGATAAACCACACAAACCAATAACAAACAACAGTAAATCCACCCAGAGCTCCAAAAGCAATTCTAAAAAATACCAGAGAAGTCCACCCAGCAACCATCCTACCCACACCAAAATAGCAAATGCTCATAATGACTTTGTCAAATCTGTTAAAATTCAACCCTTCGAGACTATCAAATTAAAAGTCTGTGATTCTCCCAGGTGAGCTATTTAAGTCAGGCCCCAAATAAACTGTCTACATTTCGTCTGTATGTAGGGCTAAACTATAGCAGCTGTTCTGTCACCCAATGACTCCTCCCCAGACAAGAAGGGGAATCAGGAAAAGGAGAGGAGACCCATGGGTTGGCATGAAAACAGATTTAGTGAAACAGCAAAACTATTAATACTAACACCAATATAAAGTATACAAAGTTATACTCAGCCCAGCAATTGTACAGCAGTCATAATAAATGGGAAAGCAGTCCTCGGGGGCAGGGTGATCAGCAAGCCCCTCCAGGGATAGCAACTTTTACCCTTAAGAGGAGGAGGAGGAGGAAACCCCCCCAGTCCTCAGTAAACTTCCCCCTTTATAAGGAATGTGACATTTTTGGTATGGGATACACCTGTTACCCAGCTTGAGCCAGCTGTCCTGTCTTTTGTCCCTTCTAGCTTAAGCTCCTGGGTGACTGAAAACTGCTAAGGGCCTGCGTGCCATGGTTGGCCTGTGATTGTATCCCAGCAAAACTGGGACAGGAAGATGAGCAAATCTTTAGCATACTAAATATTGGTAAGGACTTCATATTAAGAGTATAAAAATAGTAATTTAATTGGCAATAGGGGGTTTTGTGTGGCTTTGCAAAGATTCACAAAAAGTACTGAAGGTTTTGTAGCACTCTTTTTCATTATACTTCCAGGAAAACATGGGAAAAGATTTTCCAAAACTCTTATCATTTTCCTTTTTTTTCCTACCATATCTAGTTCTTAAGAGCAAGCTACTGTATTGACATATTATTGCCCTCTGCTGGATCGATTTAGAATTCAGCTACATATCATGGGTCTTCTACCACTCAGAGACAAATCCTGTCTTCACTTTTTTCTTTTTAAAGTGACACAGTGACAGCAATATCCATGTAAATCATGTTAACACATTTTGCAAAGATGTGAAATCACACAAAAAAAAAAAAAATCTAGTATTTAGCATTTAGACATGGCGTCTGTGACTTTTAGGCTTCGAGAAACCTGCACCTTCTGGGGCAACTTGCCTGGACTAAACCTTAGGAAGAGTCAAAACTTCCTCCCCATTTTTGGCTACCTTTGCGGTGACATGCATAGTAAAGGAAAGACAATTACAAGTCCAATGGTGAGCTGTATAAGGACTGAGATTCTTGAGTATATTTCTGTTCTTTCTCCACCCTTTGCAACACTGCCAAGTTTCTGTAATGGAAATTACAGGTCCCAGGAGACTGGTAATGACATAGAAAGGCTAGTCGCTAGTTCAGGTCTGTCCGTATTCTTTACAAAAAATTAAAATGTATTTTCCTCTGGTTCTGTTCCATCTGCCTGTTCTATCCTCTCTTCTTGCAAAAAAGCTGTCTGCCTCCACTGCTTTCTTACCAAAGAGACCGTCTATCAAGGAAAATCCTCCGCACAGCAGTCACGTCCTGATATCCCTCCAGAGAGGCAGAAGTCTGAATGGCAAATAAGAATAATTTTTTCTCTTATCCTAGCAGTTCTTTCCGGCAAGGCAAAAATGGCATGGGGAAAGTGTATCTTTCTATCAAAGAGGTTGCATCAATTATTCTGTGGTCCTCAACGATACCATCCAAGAAAGTTGTCTTAATTTTAAACTATTTAAATAACATTTGTCAACAACTGTCTTAGCTACTTATCCACCACAGGGTGATGGTCATGGGAGCACTTTGTAATCTCTAAGGTTTTTCCTGGATATATGTGGCTGGAGAGGTGTTACTCTCTGCATTTTATAAGCTACAGAGAGACAAAGTGGCTGGTCCTGGGAAAGCGCTGGCAGAACTAGAACTGCATTCTCCAAAACCATAGGAAAGTTTCTCACCCCTGGAACATCCTTCTACAAGCTGATAGTAAAACAAGCCCGGAATCACAGCTTTGACACAGTATATTGAACCATGAGTTGAAACCCCTAAAACATGCAACTGGCTCTCAAGTCTTCCCTTAACAATAATAAAAATTAGTTAGTAAACCGAGAAACCTTTGTCTCCAGGGCTATCTGTTATCTTTTGTAAGTATTAAGGCCATTTAGGATACTAGAATATATTCTAGCACCAAAATAACTCATATTATCACAACACAACATTTTAAAAAAATCTTGACCTAAAATAGATTGGCAAGTAAATCTGAAACAGCTGCTGAAAAAATGCCAGGAGAAAAAAAAAATTACAAATGCAACATGAAATGAAAATACATGTAAGAAGAACAGTTTCATTTTGGAAAGGATATACACAGTGTATTGTGTAATATTTGAACAAATGAGTTTCTACCAAAGAGGATCTTGGTGAGTAAAAGTGTCAAATTTTCAGTATGAAGGACAGAGATGTGGATTTTTTACACCGTAATGAAAAACTTAGTTACTTTATTCACATCTCATGTTTCCCTCTGACCAAGCAAGGAAACTCTATTTGAAATTGATAATGAATCCAGCCTGACTAGAATTGAGTGCAATTCCACTGAAGTCAGTGGCAACAACTTTCTCAACGCAAGTGTGGGAAAGACAAAGCAGACCTTAACCTTTCCTCCAGTTTTTATGAATACACCAGTATGAGGGGAGAGAAAAAAGCTCTTTAAATATTTAAATATTTCTAGCCTGGATATTGGGGAAATATTCCTTTTTCTCCTAGGAAAAAAAATCTTCATCAGTATAATTACAATTAAAATTCAATTCTGTGCATGGCTTACACCATGAAATTAAAAAAAAAAAAAAAAAAAAAAAAAAAAAGACAGATTGTCCAAGTGAAAAGTGCAGTGTGTTGCCACATGCTTAAAACATTGCAATTACCTCCCAAGTGAGTTCCAATTAAATTTCTTGAGCAGCTGAATTTTAATTTTCAAAAAACACTGCAACAGGAAGCAGCTTGTAAACAGTGGAAAACCGTATTTTAACACGACTTCTTAAAAACAGAACACAGGTTAGCGGATGAGGAACCAAGAGACTTGACAAAATCTTATCCACAACAAGGCCTGTGGATTACCGCTTGGTCTGAAGCGAGCCACAGAAACAGCAGACAAGCAGAAAGCAGCAGAAGCAACAGAAAGGCAGACAAGGGCAGAAGAACAGCAATACCATGCCCCTAGAAAAGCTCCAGCATCCTGTGCCCATCAAAAAGACCCTGTGTCACCCACACAGTGAGAGCCACATCTGAAACACGTGTTCTGGGAGACTGGGCATTACCTCAGATGCAATAAAAGCCCCTAGCCATCGAAGTACAGATAGGCTACACAGCACATAGGTAGCCACAGACAGAGTTAGGTGTTTTGCTCTCGTGATTTTACGTGTGATGAAGCTCCTTCCTTAAGGACGTCTGTCTTTCAATCCCACAAGTCTTTTTAGGTGTGCCAGCAAGTTATCTTAACTACGTTGCATGTCAGAGAAGTGCATAACAACCTCTCCTTTTGATTTGCTATTTTTTCAGTTTGTCTGTTTCAACTCTTAGAAAAATCTGAAGCGCTAATAATCAGGACTGCTCATTAACCCATCCCCATTAACAACCAAAATTGCAGTAATCCTTTTCAAAGCAGATGCAATCATTCCAGTGGTGGATTTACTTTCTTATCTCCATATATGGCTTGTGCAGTGTTCTTAATTTTATGCAGAAACACAGTGACTTCATTAGATAGGAATTTGTTAATAAAAAGGTAATGTATAACATTATTATTTAATTTCTTTTTAACTTTCATGTTCTATTGCCAGGGGTGGAATTTCATATCTTTCAGTGATTCACTGAATAAAACAAACTTCTACGTCAAGGTCTCATGTCCAAGTTATTTTAAGTGACTTACCCCCAGGACTGAATCCACTATGAACACTGCCAAGGGGTCTAGCACTGCCCAGAGTCCCAGAGCTATGATAAACTTTGACAAGAAGGAAGGGAATGAGTCAAACAGCTGCTGACAGCCCCATCTGATCAGGACCATAAAAAGCAGCGCTGCGTTCAAGGTTAGGGGTCCCACCACAACCATGACCAACTCTTCACCGGTCTGCAGCAAGGAGTTCTGGTAGCACAGCTCAACAGTGTGAGGGAAAAGCTGGAATCTGTAAATAAGCAAAAGGACAGAGTTTGTCTGTGTTCTTGGGTAAACCATTGAAAAAAACATAGAATAATGCATACGGCATGTTGCATTCTAAAGTTGCGTCCCTATCTTGGTCACAATCCTCTGACCAAAAATTGTATGAAGCTACTAAAAATAATTAATATTTTCTCCTCCTCCTGCTGCTGCGTCTTTTGACCCCCCTCTGACTCTCAGTTCAGCAGATACACATGCAGGCACTTGAGACTGTGCAGGCAGGGTTGTAGGAAGATGTTAGCCCCCAGTAACACCAGTGACAGCACAGGCCCCAGGAGCTCACCCCTCCCTGCATACTGCAGCACCTCTGGACACTGCACAAAATGGAACATGTGTCATGGAAGACACAGTTTTAGCATCCCTGAAGAGACTGAAAACATCCCTCTTGCCACCACGGGATGGTGGGATTTGAAAATCTCGCACAACAAGCAATTTGCTGGCACTGTGGGAGATGGGAACTGCATGGTATAGTGAGCTACATACAGATGCTGAAATTTAAGGCAAAAAATTCAAGCAAATTTTGCTAAGTAAAGGTAAAGTGGTTTGATTTTCACTTTGATTCCAACCAAGGTGTGCTACCACTGTATTTGGTGGGATTAGAGAGCACGCGACTCAGTCTTTTGTTCTGCGGGCACACAGCTACAGATTGGGATGCTGATCCAGAGAATCTTGGCTCGAGAACATTATCCTTTATCTAGCTGACTGCCTGGGACAGCTGTGATTAGTGGCTTCGAACATGACCACCTCTCTCCCACACATTGCTTCCTTCTGTTGTGTTTCCTTTTCTTTCAGAGACTCTTGATGCTTGGCCTCCCATAAGTTTAGATGCCAGCTGGCTGAGCCCGCCTGGTCTGCACAAGACCAGAAGCAAGAGATGGCTGGCTTTGCATTAAGACCTAGAAGATCACCTTAACAATACCCAGCACTGCCCAGAAACCTGGTTCAAATTTTAGCCAATAATCCCAGTATCACAGCAGACATAGGACACCGAATCACATGTTACTGGCTCCTACTGACTGATTCAGGTTTGCACGATGTTTTAAAGTGAAGAAAATGAACAAAAAGTTTATATTGGAGAAACCTTCCCTAAGCACGGCTGATCTTTTTTGTTCTGTAAACCCATTCTCTACCCCACAGCAACATGTGGAGAATTAGGCATATATCAATCACCTCGTTGACTTGTTCTCCATCTTTTTTTTTTTTTTCATGTCAGGTAATGACAGGTAATGATTTTCCTAGAACTCTTTAGAGAGCTCTGATTCCTGAGCTAAAGTCAATGTATCATATAGTTGAAATATGTCAATCCATTGTAGTTCTCACAGTAAAAATTGATATACCACAGTTAAATTCTTCAAAGTATTTTACTCGTAGATCACTTTGGTAACATCGCATATTATTCAAATGCTTCTTCAATGTTGTGCACGTCTTAGGCATTTTGAAATACTTGATCCAAAATGACAAATAGTTCTTGTGGAACATATTTAACCTGCTGGGTATCTCAGAAGGGAGAGGTGTAGGCATGACATAACATGCACAAATGGACACATCTTGTTCTAGGTTGAAAATTTACATTAGTAACACCTTTACCTTTCTGTTAGGGTCACATTTACATATCAGATCACCTGGAGACTGGGCATAATCCTTGTTCTCCTAGTCTCTGCAGAGGCTGCTACCAGGACTTGCATGCAGAGCTCTTAGCACAAGTCTTAGTCATCTGTTCTCTTTGTAGTGCAAAGGAATCACTTTGAATCAAGCTATTTGTAAAAATATTCTAGCAAGGAAAGAAGGCAGCGGGACTTACTTTGTAACAGGAACAGAGATGATCTGAAGGAAGAGCCATTGGCTCAAATAATGCAGGTAAAGTCTCACGAACCAAAGCAAAACTACTAGCAGGGCAAGCAGCCAGAACTCTCCAGAGCGCCAGTGCGTGGCTCCCAGCTCTGAGAAGACTGCGAATACCGTGAAATGGAAACGCTCAACAACCCGCCTGGACAGTTTCACTTCAGCAGCAGAACGGCAGCTGGAAACATATATGAAATAAAATAAAGATTCGTGTGGGAAAACATGCAAGAAATAGCAGTCCTGAAAACGCTGTAAAGTCCTGTTATACAGATAAATGTGGCACAGGTTCTGATCGTAACTTTTGATTGACTGATGCATCTGACAGGAACAAAAGGAACAAATTTTTTTCCATTGAAGTCTAGATGATAGGTGGCTTCCTCCCAGAAGTCATGCTGCTGTTTTTATACAGAAAATAACAAATCACACTCAAAACCATGTTTTAAAAAGTATTTTGCTTTCATTTTTGTTTTAATTTTCTCACAAATTGCTCTCTGAGGAACACTTTATCACTTATTTTCCTTCTGAGAAAATGGTAAAAGAACTTGTCGTATTTGTACTGGAAAAAGTGTTCATTTTATTGAAAAACATGAACAGCTTTTTGGCATTTGGGTAAGAGAACTTCGATCAAGTATTTCAGTACACATTGTGAGCTAAAACTCCTCTATAAACTAGTTTCAAGTGAAAGAGAAAATAGGAACTTGCACCGTACAGCATTCTGCTACTGACTGTGGTGTGATTTGCCCTTTAAGTTAATTACTATACTGCTTCAAAGTGGGGGGGGGGG